>OY978527.1:29282546-29425046 GCA_963854835.1 Megamerina dolium | reverse complement strand
GGTGATGGTGTTGCGAATAGTACGCTCAGTAGGCCGATTATGTTGACCATAAGTTGAGCGAAGTGCACGGAACACATTCCTCACAGAACGTGAATTTTCGTAATAAAGTTGAACGATTTGTAAACGTTGTTCAGAAGTAAGTCTTTCCATGACGAAATGCCAAACAATACTAAACAAAAATAACATGACAGCATGGCACGACTCATATATATATATATATATATATATATATATATATATATATATATATATATATATATATATATATATATATATATATACATATACATATATACACACATATATATATATATATATATATACATATATACACACATATATATATATATATATATATATATATATACATATACATATATACACACACATATATATATATATATATATATATATATATATATATATCTATATATATATATATATATATATATATATATATATACTAGATACTTCGTCTTGCCCTCGTTCACCGTGAAACCCATCCGACGCGACTCTCTTTCCAACTCTGAGAATGCTGCATTGACTACTCGCGTGTTCATGCCGATTATGTCAATATCGTCGGCATACGCTAACAGCATGACACTTTTGTTGAAGATAGTGCCATAATGTCGTAGATCAGCAGCTCGTATTATTTTCTCCATAATAAGATTGAAGAAGTCGCACGGTAACGAATCACCTTGTCTGAAACCCCGTTCGGTATTAAACGGTGCGGAGAGGTCCTTCCCAATTTTCACTGCACAACAGGAGTTATGCAGTGTCATTCTACAAAGTCGAATGAGCTTTGCAGGAATACCGAACTCAGACATTGTTGCGTAGAGGTAATCCCTTACCGGACTGTCGAAAGCGGCTTTATAATCAACAAATAGGTGGTGTGTGTCGATCTGTTTTTCTTGGGTCTTCTCCAGGATTTGGCGCAGTGTGAAAATCTAGTCGATGGTGGATTTACCAGGTCTGAAGCCACACTGATAAGGTCCAATCAGGTTGCTGAGCATGGGCTTCGACCTTTCACACAGTACGCTCGATAGAACGTTGTACGCGATGCTCAGGAGACTTATTCCACGGTAGTTGGCGCAAATTGTGGGGTCTCCTTTTTTATGTACAGGACAGAGAACACTGAGCCTCCAATCATCAGGCATGCTTTCATCCGACCATATTCTGCTTATGAGCTGGTGCATGCGGGTGAGCAGCTCATCGCCTCCGGTCTTAAACCACTCGGCAGGCAGGCCATCAGCACCTGCAGCTTTGTTGTTCTTCAGCCCTAAAAAGGCCGTTTCAACCTCGTCATAGTCGGGTGGTGGAACATCAACACCATCATCTGTAATTGGGGTTATCGGGCAATCTCCTCCACTGGCGGAATTGTTCGTAGCATCGCCATTCAGTAACGTGGAGAAGTGTTCCCTCCATAGGCTCAGTACACTCTGGACATCTGTAACCAGATTCCCATTTCCATCACGACAAGAAGAGGCTCCGGGATTTAAACCTCCACTTAGGCGCTTGATCTTTTCAAAGAATTTTCGAGTCTCATTCTTGTCGGTACACATCTCTATCTCCTCACACTCACTTTTCTCTCTATACCGCTCCTTAACAGCTCGCGTTGCGCCTGCACGCAGGGTTCTTCTGTAGGCGGCGTCTTTCTCTGCGGTAGCGTCGCGACACTCCTGATCATACCACTCATTCCTCAGAGGCCGGTAGTAACCGATTACCTCCTCGGCAGCAGTAGTCATGGAGTGGGATATATGTGTCCACCGTGCGCATGTATCATCAAGTTGGGGAGTGTTCTGCATAAGCAGATCCGATAGTCGAGTGGAAAATGCATCTGCTGTCTCTGGTGATCGCAGCTTACTGACGTCGAGCTTTCTCTGTGTGGGACTTCTCTTGTTATTTGTGACACATAAGCGTGTGCGCACCTTAGCTGCAACAAGGTAGTGATCCGAGTCGATGTTGGCACCACGGATCGATTTCACGTCCATCACACTGGAAGCATGCCTTCCGTCAATCACCACATGATCAATTTGGTTTCTTGTACGATGATCTGGAGACAGCCATGTCGCTTTGTGGATGTCGAGATGCTGGAATCTGGTACCACCAATTACCATGTTTCGTGCTGCTGCGAAGTCGATCAGCCTCATTCCGTTATCGGAGGTGTTCTGGTGGAGGCTGAATTTTCCGACAGTTGGACCAAAGGTACCTTCCTTGCCCACCCTGGCATTAAAGTCGCCAAGCACGATTTTGATATCGTGGCGGGGGCAGCGGTCATAAGCTTCTTCGAGGCGCTGAAAGAAGCTCTCCTTGGTCACATTGTCCTTCTCATCCGTCGGAGCGTGGGCACATATAAGGCTGATGTTGAAAAATTTTGCCTTGATGCGGATTGTGGCCAGCCGTTAGTTCACAGGCGTGAACTGTGAGACAAGATGTCGTAGTCTCTTGCTTACCAAAAATCCACATCCTAATTCGTGCCTTTCAGCATGGGAACTGTAGTAGATGTCACAGGACGCTCTTTTGGAGCAGCCCTGTCCTGTCCATCGCATTTCCTGGAGAGCGGTGATGTCAGCTCTGTATTTTTCGAGGACATCAACCAGCTGGATAGAGGCACCCTCCCTATAAAGGGATCGGATATTCCAGGTGCATATCCGTAAATCGTGGTCCTTTTTTCGTTTGCGGGGGTCATCAACAAAAGCGGTAGTCCTTATCCGAGGCATATTTGTTTTTTTCATTGGGGGGGTTTTTTATGTGGCGGGTCCCAAACCCAACGCACAACCTCTAACCGAGGAGATTTTCGCCAATGATCACGAATATATATAATTTTCTATATCTTTGGAGATTCCTTCAAGTGGTTACAAACATCTGACCGAAATGAATATACGTACCCTGCATATTAGATTATGCAGGGTATAAAAATATGTTGTTTACATTTCGAAAAAATGACATACTGATTTTAATAGACGTACTACAAACGACCTCCGTTAAAAATCTTTTAAAATATACTTCTACACCCAATAGTTTTTGGCATGACTTTTTAATCCGAATTCTAGTAAATTCTGTCGGTTAAGGCAATCCTACTGAGTTGATTGGTATCCACCAGAGGTCTGTGTCACGTTAAATTTTCGAGAAATCGATTTTCATCTATACGATATGGGTATGAAACGAAAGAGCAAATTATTGGTAGCTGATCAAAAATTCTAATTAAAAATGTTTTTTGAAATACTTGAAACCAAATCTAGAATCGCACATTCACTGCCGCAGATCTCTTGATGTGATTGTTGAGCAGTATATTCTACACATTATGTGGGCGCCGGTCACAATGACGTTTTAGACAACTGTGAACGAACTAGCCATAAATGGCATCACGTTAGCACTCCTTCCTGAATTTCCAAGCTTGGGTACTCAACTGAGCACCTGTAAGATAGTAATAACGAGAAGAGCTACAAGTTAGACAGTCGACGGGTTTGCTCTATTAGGGGAACGGCTCAACAAGTGTGCTCAGTCAGAGTTCTTATAGGCCACACGTTCTCGGCACACATGCTGGAAGAATAGGATTAGACCACTTAACGCGTTACTGCTATTGAAACTACAAGGGAAGAAGAGGAGACAATATTGCATGTGCCCGGTATTCTGTCGCAGGTCACATTTAGGATATTATAATTTAGATAGCCTCTCGACAGTGAGTGTGAATGATCTGACACGCTTCATCCCGAGCTCCAATTGGTTCGAGTTAGTGAGTTAGAACCGAAACCGTGTGGTAGTACAATAGTTGGCCAAGTGTGTCACTCCGGTTTGCAACCTTAACCTACCTAACACTCACATGAGTCATACCAAAATAAACGTACCTACATTTGACACGTACATCCACCTCTTACGCCTAATCGGTATGGAGCCATCTGTTGCCGTTCGAGTTAGTGAGTTAGAACCGAAACCGTGTGGTACTACAATAGTTGGCCTAAGTGTGTCACTCCGATTTGCAACCTTAACCTACCTAACACTCACATGAGTCATACCAAAATAAACGTACCTACTTTTGACACGTACATCCACCTCTTACGCCTAATCGGTATGGAGCCATCTGTTGCCGTTCGAGTTAGTGAGTTAGAACCGAAACCGTGTGGTACTACAATAGTTGGCCTAAGTGTGTCACTCCGATTTGCAACCTTAACCTACCTAACACTCACATGAGTCATACCAAAATAAACGTACCTACTTTTGACACGTACATCCACCTCTTACGCCTAATCGGTATGGAGCCATCTGTTGCCGTTCGAGTTAGTGAGTTAGAACCGAAACCGTGTGGTACTACAATAGTTGGCCTAAGTGTGTCACTCCGATTTGCAACCTTAACCTACCTAACACTCACATGAGTCATACCAAAATACACGTACCTACTTTTGACACGTACATCCACCTCTTACGCCTAATCGGTGTGGAACCATCTGTTGCCGCCACATAAATATGAACATTTAGGTAGCAAAAAAGAAATAAATAAATAATAAACCAAGTAGCAACTGGTTGCTTGTGTTTGTCATTTTCACTTTGTATTAATTTTTTTAGATAATTTATTCATGGTTCATTTTTATAATTAATTTATTAGACAGTATTTTATTCATTGCTTAACTAAAACTTATTTTCTGTAGTTATTCTTATTGCGGTTTACACTATTAATGATATATAATACACATGTACTTTTTAAGTTGCATAATAATAAGTAACAGTAAGAAAAAAATCTATTAATCTGATATCTAACCATCAGTATAAGTAGGTAAATTTTAGTCTAGTGAGTTACCTATGAGCTGGTATGTAGTACATGAAAGTGGAGCTACAAACAGATGAGTAGCGCAGCAAGTAGGGATGAAATCGCATATGCCTATGGGTTAAAATGGGACATTCTTTTGGAAAATCGGTATTACTATCGTTAAATAATTTTCAATTTTCTCAATGCAATTGGTAATATTTGAAAACATAGTAAAATAGTAAACATAAAATAAATAAACAATGCTTGCTACCTATGTTTTTCTCATCGGCTATTATGATTATTTTATGAATAGTTATAAGATCATCTTAATTAATGTTTTGCGGCTTAGTTATTTTATATGATTTAAAAACAAAAAAAAAAAAAAAATTAAAATGGCGTAAACCTTTTAGAGGCGATTAATTATAATAAATTGGTTCAAGAATCTTTCGCGCATCACAAGTTGTTGTTGTAGCAGCAAAAATACGGAAATATTTTGTTTTGTTCCCGTACAAAGCATTTGCGGACTCTGATGAGTTGAATGGACCTTTTTCGGCGACGTGGTCGAGTGTTTCCGTTACGTAGACCCGTCCATTCTTGTGAGCCGAGTTACAAGTTTTATTACATAGCATTATCTTGGATCCACGAACAACACCTATAACGACATCAGTGTGAACATCACACGAAGTTCCGTAAACTCCTTCTAACAAGATGCGAAACTGCGATGAAAAGTTTGCGAGTGCCGAATATGAGCCAATACTGAATTTCGTATTCGTTTTTGTTGTGTTCTTTTGAATCTCGCACATTAGTTACTGCTTGTTATGATGTTATGCAGGCTGCAACTGTGGCACGCTGCATTCAATGCTAATTTTAAATTCGAGAGAGCAGACGGGAGACAGTCTCGAAATTAATACGCATCATTGGGTCATGCACAGGGTCACTAGTTAAATTTATACTAAAAATATTACTTTAAGTTATTACCATAAAGAGATGAAAATATTGAGCGATAAATGAACTGTAAAAGTGCCATTAATTACGTCTTACGATAGCCTGCATAACATCGACTTAGCTTAGTGCATTTATGATGAAACTATTTCAGGTCACGCCTTCGTTAATTTAATAGAAATTGCAAATAAAAATAGCGAACCTGCAATAGTTACTTGAATTATTCTGTGTAAATGCTGGCTTATCTGTTTGTTTGAAATTGAAAATAAAATTGCTATATGTACACTATAGAGTCTGACATACTATATTCAGTATATTCTGTGCTTCACTTTCGATGGAGAATGATTAAAAAAAAATACCTTAAAACGTTTTTCGCTTTTCAATTGTCGAAATGCCATTGATTCCACATTTTCAGGATATACCATAGTTTTACAATATTGACGAACAAAAGTGAAATTCAGAAGAATCAGATTGTTAATTTTTATATGTGCGTAGATGTACATGTATGTATATTAAGGTGTCTCGCCATGTGTACACAAAGAATAGGTGCAGTTTCTACCAGTAAAACATCATGCTTTGTCTATTTTATTACATCCGTCAAAATATGTTGGTTCAATTCGTCAACTAAACCGTAGAAACAGCAACTTTTTTGTGCCACCTTAACGGCACCTTAATGTATATCCATTCACAGAGTCAAATTCTCAATATCATTAGTATGTCCAAATTCGAGCCATTGCTTAATATGCCTAGTACGGTTTGCAACTCAATTTAGTTGAGTTGCCTGACAAGCAACTCTCAGGCAACGCAACTAAGTTGAGTTGCCATTAGGTGCATTCGTTATTTCTTCTATTTTATTTCCATTATTTATGTAACAATTTAAATAATTATTTCCTTTTGTTTATTTCTTATGAAATTATAAAATATAAGTTTAAAAATGATTTTCATTTTTCGAATATATGTATTAAGTATGTAGTAGGTAAGTAGTAACTTTACAATATGCATTTATTATTTACACATTTGATTTCTTTCAATCTTTTCCTTCATACAGACATATTTACAATGGTGGAAATTCCTATAAATTCAAACTTTACATATTATTTAGCTAATTTTATTCATTTTACAAAAATTGTATATGTTTTACAAAATAATTTTTCAATTTATTGGGAATAATATATTCAAATCCAAGAAATTGATTTTAGTTTTTCTATAAAATGACTTAGCAATTGCTTTGAAATTAATTTGGTTTTATTTATATCACTCAAAGTTTTCATGATCAAAAAAGAAATAGTCTAGTATGAATGGACTGTTTCTATAATTATAAAAAGTTCTAAATTGAATATCAATGAAATTTTCAAATTTTTGGTGTGGGGGTGTGGAAGGGTTAGATAAAGAAATTCAACCATCTAGCCAGCTGTTATTTGCCACCATTTTATATTTATGGGGTGTTTTTCTTTTTATTCAAAATCTCTTAACAAAGTCGTTGCGAAAAGGCATCTGGTCAAAATTTTGTCAATATTCAGAAGTTTTTGAGTTCATTTTGTAGGTGCACGCCCTAAGGAGTAAGGATATCGAGTACGTGAATTCGGAGGGATTGTTAATTACAAACAAAAATGATGGGATAGGTAATCTATTTTATCCTTTCAGGGTCACACGGTGGAGGCGAGAGCGATTATTATAAGTACGTAAATTTTATAAGGAAGCTTCATATCGAAATCGTTTCGTTAAAACAGGCCTGACCTTAAAAAAAGACTTAAAAGTGTACTAATCTCTGTCGGACATTGTTATATGAAATAAAACCATCTTATAAATCCAATATTTGTAAATTGCTGAGCTTTTGAACCTTATTCCTTCGCTTCACTTTCGTGCTTCACTTTCGATGGAGAATGATTAAAAAAAAATACCTTAAAACGTTTTTCGCTTTTCAATTGTCGAAATGCCATTGATTCCACATTTTCAGGATATACCATAGTTTTACAATATTGACGAACAAAAGTGAAATTCAGAAGAATCAGATTGTTAATTTTTATATGTGCGTAGATGTACATGTATGTATATTAAGGTGTCTCGCCATGTGTACACAAAGAATAGGTGCAGTTTCTACCAGTAAAACATCATGCTTTGTCTATTTTATTACATCCGTCAAAATATGTTGGTTCAATTCGTCAACTAAACCGTAGAAACAGCAACTTTTTTGTGCCACCTTAACGGCACCTTAATGTATATCCATTCACAGAGTCAAATTCTCAATATCATTAGTATGTCCAAATTCGAGCCATTGCTTAATATGCCTAGTACGGTTTGCAACTCAATTTAGTTGAGTTGCCTGACAAGCAACTCTCAGGCAACGCAACTAAGTTGAGTTGCCATTAGGTGCATTCGTTATTTCTTCTATTTTATTTCCATTATTTATGTAACAATTTAAATAATTATTTCCTTTTGTTTATTTCTTATGAAATTATAAAATATAAGTTTAAAAATGATTTTCATTTTTCGAATATATGTATTAAGTATGTAGTAGGTAAGTAGTAACTTTACAATATGCATTTATTATTTACACATTTGATTTCTTTCAATCTTTTCCTTCATACAGACATATTTACAATGGTGGAAATTCCTATAAATTCAAACTTTACATATTATTTAGCTAATTTTATTCATTTTACAAAAATTGTATATGTTTTACAAAATAATTTTTCAATTTATTGGGAATAATATATTCAAATCCAAGAAATTGATTTTAGTTTTTCTATAAAATGACTTAGCAATTGCTTTGAAATTAATTTGGTTTTATTTATATCACTCAAAGTTTTCATGATCAAAAAAGAAATAGTCTAGTATGAATGGACTGTTTCTATAATTATAAAAAGTTCTAAATTGAATATCAATGAAATTTTCAAATTTTTGGTGTGGGGGTGTGGAAGGGTTAGATAAAGAAATTCAACCATCTAGCCAGCTGTTATTTGCCACCATTTTATATTTATGGGGTGTTTTTCTTTTTATTCAAAATCTCTTAACAAAGTCGTTGCGAAAAGGCATCTGGTCAAAATTTTGTCAATATTCAGAAGTTTTTGAGTTCATTTTGTAGGTGCACGCCCTAAGGAGTAAGGATATCGAGTACGTGAATTCGGAGGGATTGTTAATTACAAACAAAAATGATGGGATAGGTAATCTATTTTATCCTTTCAGGGTCACACGGTGGAGGCGAGAGCGATTATTATAAGTACGTAAATTTTATAAGGAAGCTTCATATCGAAATCGTTTCGTTAAAACAGGCCTGACCTTAAAAAAAGACTTAAAAGTGTACTAATCTCTGTCGGACATTGTTATATGAAATAAAACCATCTTATAAATCCAATATTTGTAAATTGCTGAGCTTTTGAACCTTATTCCTTCGCCTCCTGTCATAATTTTTATCCGTATTCGATTTAGTTTTTTATTTGTAAAATCTTCGCCTAATCGGACAACTCAAAATTTGTAAATTTATATCGCTATAAATTATTTGAAATACACTTTAAAGTTATTGCTATTTTCATCATCTCTTTATCATCGTTGACTTGTCATCCACAAAGACCCGCCACGAAAGATATTGAAAAATCTATCAAAGTATAGACGACGTCATAAAATGTCATGAGAATAAAGTCTACATCATACAACTCTCCTGTCCGTTTAATTGATACGACTTGTAGATGCTCTAAATAGATATTTAAGTTCATTTTGATTGGAACTTGGTCAATTTCGGTATCCTCAGCAACGAGCTCTTTCGCCAAACCATTCTCACCTTAGTTTCGAACCGATTATTATGCCGATAACACTGAAACCCGTATGGTCCTATCTAAACAAAATTTCCGCTCTTGTTGTCACGATTGAAAATTTTCGACGATTTTTTCATTCAGCATTAAATATTGTTTTTGGGTTCGTTCGCTGGCTGATCAATTTTCAAAAAAATTAAATCATCCTTATAGTAATTTCCACCACTGTATATGTATTGATTGTATTTAGATCGTTTATGATACATACATAAACTCACATATTATGCCTGTGACAGGCATCTCATAAAAATACCATGGTAACTATACGATGACTTTACTAGACTTTACTACGAATAAGCCATATATTTTTGACAACAGTTTTTCTATTTAAATTGAAAATTGACGAATTTAATATTTTAATGTGATAATTTATGTGTGCTCCGCGCATTTTTTTTTTCAACGTTTTCGGCCAACAAATCATTGACTTGCAGTGTTGTTGCTGCTCAAATACAATCAGTTTTTCTCATCATTTGCATTTTGTTTTCTCTTTATTTATTAAAACTTATAAATGAAGTTAAAGCAATATAAAAAAAAAACCAAAAACTGTTCAATTAATTTTTGATAGGTCAGCAGATTTTGGAGATTTATGACAAAAAGCTTTTTCCTCAAGTTTTATATGAGATATTATCTTTTCTGTTTTAGTTGTGTTTAGTATAATTCGAGCTGTGTTTAGTAGAATAACTATGAAGAAGACCGCAGTATTTTTACCACATAAATACCATAATGCTCACGTGGAATACTACGATTATACCACGATATTTTGTGACAGACATATGGTATTTGTTACTATCACGGTATTTTTACCTGATGTCTGCCATTACATTACATACATGTTTATTTTATAGTGATATTTCAATTATTCAGTATGTGCTAACAATGTGAGTTCTTTTTAGGTGTATTTAATAAAAAATTTAACAGTTTTAGTAGTCGTTTTTATAATCGATTTTCTATATTTGACCGCACCTCTTTTAAATTTAATCTATCAATTTTGTGTGCTTTGCTTTATTAGGGATGGGTAAATCGATATTCAATTCGAATGTACAATTTCAGTTGAATTTTATTATTCGGTTTTTTAAGATGAACATTCGTGAAAGAATAAATTTAGTTATTAAATAAAAATGAGTTGAAATTTTTAAAAAAGTTCCTATGTGAAAATCAAATTTTCAAAAATTTGGAACGCGAAAAAGTGGAATTTAATTTATAACTCTCCATCCCTCTGACAACTTACTAATAATGCATATACCTATGTAAATACATAATTATGCATTAAGAACTTGTTAAGGATTCAGTGATGGTGGACTGTTTATGCACATTGATATTTTAAATTTAAAAGAAGTCGTCAAATGTTTTTGATTATGTTTGATATTGCAGCATCGGCGCCGACAGATTTGGATGATGTGAGCTATTCATACGTAATGCAGATAAGCTTTTGTTATACCACTCGTCTTCAGGTGACATTCCTGTATAAATATAAATAAGAAAATTGGAAAATTGGAGGTTAGGCTTTGTACATATTCTTGTATAATTATATAAAGTATATATATATATATATAAGAATAATAATAAAAGTACGATGTCCGACAGACTAGAGTAGTTAAAAAGAATTTCCGACATCCGTCTAACCTCAAAAGCCACTGTTATAACGCTATAACAAAATGGTGTTTTTTTTTTTGAGGTTAGAAAAAAACTTTTTTTTGTAGGGTTGTCTCAGATCATTCTGTAACTTGAATTAAAAAAATTCATTAGCATTTAAATGTTTTCGGTAGGGTTGTATTTTATTTACTGTAGATATTTTTATGGTTCAAAATAGTGACTATATTCCCCCCAAAGCTCAACACACTTGTTCCTACGACCCTTAAATTTATGAGTCCCTTTCCCGCATTGACTTTCCGGAAGCTTTGCAAAATACGTTAGCTAATAAAAAATCAAGTAAAAATGTGGTGTTTATAGGCCCCGAAGGGCTCTTTGGCCAAGCTTCTCTTCCAGTACCGTTGTGCATGTTAAATATTTGACAGTATTAGAAGGGACCTACTTATTTTAGCCGGTTCCGAACGACAAAACTCTTGTGACATCGCTTTTTTTGAGCTTTGTCACTGAGTTCTTTTAGACGCTTTTCCACGGCAAATTATTACTGGCGGAAGAATTGCCAATAACTTGCCGACAGGTGGGTACCGTTCGAAAGACAAATCTTTCCGATATTAAATTTATGCTTCAACCGGGGATTTAACTCACTACCTACAGATCAGAAGACCAAGGCCCACAAGCCGGCTATTAGTAGTAGTGATTTGTTCTACATTAAATTCATAAATATATTTTACTTTATAAAATTAAAATTATCTTTATATAAAACATACGACTTTAACATTAAATGTTGTCAGTGGGAAAAATAAAAGACTTTTTCATACATAATTGAAAATTGACTAAGACCGACCCACCGACAGCGGAATCTTCAACAATCCAAAACTAATGGACGAACGCTTATATTACTTTGGGGGAGCAGCGCTGCTCCCTTACTTATAGTTAAATTTTCTCTACTCTAATGCTCTTAAGATAGTATATATAAAATCGGAAACTCGGTTCCTAACTCCTTGTAACATGTATGTTGCTCCCACCCATGTCCTTAGCAGCCATGTTCCTATTTTTACATGTCTGCTAAAGCTCAATTGTGGTGTTAATGTATCTCCTAAACAATAGTACTCCGAAGAATTCTTTATTAGCTACCCTTTGAGGGACCAGGACTCATGCTTTGATAGCTTTCCACTATTTCTAAAAACCAACATCTCCGATTTGGTCATGTTGACTTCCATATTCCATACCCTAAAATAATTTTCCAAACTTGTTATCATACTCCGCATTATCTTTGTATCATCGGTAAGTATCACAATGTCATCTGCATAGAGCAGAAGGCTGATATTTAGTTCCTCTACCCACAATCCACCACCTAGGCAACTATGCAAACCATTAAGTTCAGCTATTATGTTTCATTTACTGAAAAGTGCTTTCCATTAAGGAATTTCTTGAAGTGTGGGAAAAACCAAATCGAGCTAAACTGAATGAATAAGGTGGCTGTTGCAACAATTCGAACTTTATTTCACCTATTTTCGCGATGGTTTTTTGAATCACGTGTAAATTTAAAAACGTAAAGGTAATGCAAGAAAAAATTAAATATTCTACAATTGAATCCTAAATTTAGGAAATAAATAAATAATATGCTAACTTAATTCATGCTCATCGCATATTTTGCAAATTATAGGGTTCTCGAAGGCACATTTTCCACACACATACATATTTGATACATTTGAAACAGATTTTTGTAGTTTTGTTTTATAGAAATACTCAATAAGCAAAGAAAGTGCAGTCCTTACTCTGCCCTTCATAATTTTCGCTTGGCATATGCTTTGAAAAGGTCAAGCGCCTGAGTGGAGGTTTAAATCCCAGAGCCTCTTCTTGTCGTGATGGAAATGGGAATCTGGTTACGGATGTCCAGAGTGTTCTGAGCCTATGGAGGGAACACTTCTCCACGTTACTGAATGGCGATGCTATGAACAATTCCGCCAGTGGATGAGAATGCCCGATAACCCCAATTACAGATGATGGTGTTGATGTTCCACCACCCGACTATGACGAGGTTGAAACGGCCATTCTAAGGCTGAAGAACAACAAAGCTGCAGGTGCTGATGGCCTGCCTGCCGAGTTGTTTAAGACCGGAGGCGATGAGCTGCTCACCCACATGCACCAGCTCATAAGCAGAATATGGTCGGATGAAAGCATGCCTGATAATTGGAGGCTCAGTGTTCTCTGTCCTGTACATAAAAAAGGAGACCCCACAATTTGCGCCAACTACCGTGCAATAAGTCTCCTGTGCATCGCGTACAAGGTTCTATCGAGCGTACTGTGTGAAAGGTTGAAGCCTATGCTCAGCAACCTGATTGGACCTTATCAGTGTGGCTTCAGACCTGGTAAATCCACCATCGACCAGATTTTCACACTGCGCCAAATCCTGGAGAAGACCCAAGAAAAACAGATCGACACACACCACCTATTTGTTGATTATAAAGCCGCTTTCGACAGTCCGGTAAGGGATTACCTCTACGCAACAATGTCTGAGTTCGGTATTCCTGCAAAGCTCATTCGACTTTGTAGAATGACACTGCATAACTCCCGTTGTGCAGTGAAAATTGGGAAGGACCTCTCGGCACCGCTTAATACCGAACGGGGTTTCAGACAAGGTGATTCGTTATCGTGCGACTTCTTCAAACTTATTATGGAGAAAATAATACGAGCTGCTGATCTACGACATAATGGCACTATCTTCAACAAAAGTGTCATGCTGTTAGCGTATGCCGACGATATTGACATAATCGGCATGAACACGCGAGCAGTCAGTGCAGCATTCTCAGAGTTGGAAAGAGAGTCGCGTCGGATGGGTCTCACGGTGAACGAGGGCAAGACGAAGTATCTAGTGTCAACAAACAAAGAGTTCCGGCATCTTGGACAGCACGTCACTGTTGACAACTACGCTTTTGAACCAGTAAGGGACTTTGTCTATCTTGGAACCAGCATTAACAGCAGTAATGACGTCAGCTTGGAGATCATGCGTAGGATAACTCTTGCTAACAGGTGTTACTTTGGGCTGAGTAAGCAATTGAGAAGTCGAGCCTTCTCTCGAAGAACGAAAACTACACTCTACAAGTCTCTCATCATGCCTGTCCTAACATATGGAGCTGAAGCCTGGACAATTTCCACCTCGGATGAGCGAATACTTGGAGTTTTCGAGAGAAAAGTCCTACGCAGGATCTTTGGACCTATTTGCGTTGGTGGCGAGTACCGAATAAGGTACAACCATAAGCTGTACGAGCTGTATGCCGATATTGACATAGTAAAGCGCATCAAAATCCAGCGGCTGCGCTGGCTAGGTCATGTCGAGCGAATGGAAGAACACGCTCCAGCTAAGAAGGTGTTATATTCGGAACCCGCTGGAGGACGACGCAGAGGAGGAAGACCAAACCTCCGGTGGAAAGACCAAGTACTGGAGAACCTGACGGCGCTTGGAATTTCTAACTGGCGCCAGCTAGCGAAGAATAGAGATGGCTGGCGAAGCATGTTATTTTCGGCCTAAATCGATATTCGGTTGTTATGGCCACATAAGTAAGTAAGTAAGTATATGCTGTCGGGACTACAACCTATCTAAAAATCTTATAAATTGACGCTCGCCCAGATGTTGAGCCTTGCTCTATTTCTTGCCAAATTATACTATCAGCAGCAATTTCGATGCATCGGTCATCCAGATCTTCCACGGTCTTTTTCTCTGTTGTCCTCTACGTCTATTCAAAATATTCTCGTCTTAACTCTCTTCACAGGGGGACTCGCCTTCATCCGTAGTGTCAAGTGGGTCATCATTTTTTTTTTTTTTTTAACAACAAGCTTTTTATTGGATCTTTCTAAAATTACTGAGAAACTAACAATATGTAATCAAATCTTACAAACTAAATAAAATTATGTGATATTCCCAACGTTCCATCACAATTTGTTGAGTCACGAGGTATAGCAATTTCACAGCATATTCAGTGTGTCTTTTCTTTTTAATCGACGATGCCCCGTGCTCAGCAACAATTGCCTAGCAAGGGGATTCGGATGACTGTGTAATTTTTGAATGTAGCTTCTGCAAGACATTGCAACTTCCTCAGAAATTGTGGGTGCATTTAAATCTCGATGGATGTTAACTCATATACCAAGGCGCGTTTACAATAATTCGCAGACACTTGGATTGTATTCGCTGCAATTTTTCGATATTTGAGGGAGATGCGGTGCCCCAAAACTGAATACCATAAGTCCAGATTGGCTTCAGGATTGCTTTATATAATAGCACTTTGTATTCGAGATTCAACTTTGATCTTTTGTGTATCAGCCACCATAACTGATCTGAGTTTTCTTTGCCTCTATGTGATTTTTCCAGGTCAGCCTTCTGTCGAGGTGAATACCCAAGTACTTTGTTGAGGAACATTGTGGAACTGATTGGCCATTAATTTTAAGTGGGGGACATGTATCTGGCCTTAGCGTGAAGGTTACATGTACGCTCTTTGATTCATTGACTTTTATACGCCATTTTGCGTATAAAAGTCAATAAAAGTCAAGTAGCTTTTCGAATACTTTAGAAAGTAGAGGCAGGAGGCTGATAGGTCTGTACGATGCAACTTTTGTAGGGTCTTTTCCTGGTTTTGCTATCATAATAATTTTTGAAGTTTTCCAGCATTTGGGATAGTGTTTAATACGAAGGATAGCATTGAAAATGTGCATCAGATGAATTACTGAAGCCGGAGGTAGCTCTTTTATCATTTTACCGGTAATTTTATCTGGACCAGGTGATTTTTTTGGGTTTAAATCTTTATAAATTGCTTTAAATATGTCCTTTTTTTTTAATTTTGAGCGTTATTGAGCAAAGTTGAGAAGTTAATTTTGGTAATGAGGACTGTGAAGAGGGTGGATTGGGTGTAAACACACTTTTTAGGTGGTTTGCAAAAGCCAAACCCTTCTCACAGTTGCTTCTAGCCCAATTACCGTCACTCAAACGGATGGGGGAATCAGTGAGAATTGGCGGATTTGAGTTTTTTGCTGATTTCCACAAAGAGTAGTCTGACGCTTCACCAGGTGTTAATTTCGCTATGTGCTCTTCTAACTCTTTGTTGTTTTTATTTTTTAAGGCTTGCTTTAACTTTCGAGTGCAGTGCTGTAGCTGTGTTTTCAGATTCGGTGATCTGAATTCTTGCCATTGTCTTCGGAGTCTTCTTTTCTGTCTTACTAGCAATTCAATATCGGCTGGTGTGTATGGACTATAGTTTGATTGCTTGCATACCTTTGTGCAGGTGGCTGAGCTAAGAGCTAATGAGAGCAGCTGGTTGAATTTTTCGAGTGCTGAGTCTACATCGTGTCCATTTCTTAATACAGTACTCAGAGGAAGATGGGAATTTATATATTTCTTGAATTTTAACCAGTCTATTTTCTTTCTAACGCAATTGCCTTGGGGGCTTGGTGAGTCTCAAAGTCTATGAGATCGGGTATTTTCCTCTTGTCCGTCGGCCAATATGTCGGTTGACCATTTGAAATAACATCGTAGCCGTGGTTAGTGATGATTGAACATAGTCTTCTGCCTTTTGTAGTTATTAAGCGGGAGCCCCAGTGAGTGTGTTTGGCGTTGAAATCGCCAGCAACCAAGAATTTGCTACCAAGAGTTGAGAAAAATTCTTTATATTGCTGTTCGGTAATACTGTATCTTGGGGGACAGTATATCGCAGATATTACTAGCTTAGAGATGTATTCTTCCAGACATATAGATGTTGCTTGCAAGTAGACGCTACTGAAATCTTACCATGCGGATGATTTGTGGTGTACAGTTTGTAATATGGTATATGGTAGCAATTTTTGTCAGTGAAATGGGTCTCAGATATCATCATTATGTCGATTTGGCTGGATTTAAGGAATTGAATTAGCTCCAAACGGTGCTGGCTTAAGCCGTTGGCGTTCCAGTGGCATATCTTGAGACAACTCATGGTCTGGATAGCAATGTTTAGAGTAACATCTATTGATTTTTCATCATTTCTTGCATCATTGTTTGCATTGAGTTCATGAATTGGTTCATATTCTGGGTTTTGTTTTAACACGCTAGCGTATGAATTGGTTTGATCCTTGTTTGGGATTGCAGAGAAGAATTGTGTTGCATCAATATTTTGTCTCTTACTTGAGTTGGCTATCTGAGTTTGCTCAACTGGTGCATTTTTTCATGCTAGCATCGCCTTTAGATTTTGGGCATATGTTTGATTTATGGAGATCTCCACAAATCACACAAACAGCTGGCAGGGTACAATATGTCTTAGTATGTCCATATTCTTGGCAGTTACTGCACTGAGGAGGTCCAGTTCTCTTATGGGGTTCTTCGATTGTGATTTTGCTATGCAATAAATATCGAATTTTATATATGGGGTGTACTTCACCTTTTTTTAGGGGTTTTGTTTCAGGCTGAAACTTAATACGGTCAGATGTTTGTGTCCACTTGAAGGAATCTCCGGAGATATAGACATAGATATATATTCGTGATCAGCGTCGATTAAATTTTCGATTTAACGATGTCCGTCCGTCCGTCCGTCTGTCTGTCACCTGGCTGGTTCGCACGATAACTTGAGTAAATATTGAGCTATTTCGACGAAATTTGGCACAAGTAACCTATGATCCAAGGGTACGGAGGGGATTGATATTTGGCACGATCGGTCAATAGCCACGCCCACACCAAGCATTCAAAGCGACTAACCTCGGAATTTTCAAAATCTTTAACTTGCTATAACTCACATAATATAAGACTTGGGACAACAATATTTGGCACATAGAGTTATATTATACTACTATATAACCTCGCCAAAAGTGGGTGAGACACGCCCACTTTTTAGCGTAGCTCCCATACAAAGTGTCTGTACTTCTTTTAAATTGAAACAGCTGTAACTTCTACAATATTCTGTCCAGAATAACCATAATTGACACTTAGATTAACATGGTAGTCGGAAATAATATGGCACAAAATCAGTGTGCCACGCCCACTCCTTCTTGGGTCTCCCATACAAAGTTGCGGAAATTAAAAAAAATGTTACCGGTTATAACTTGCAAACTATTCAGCGTAGAATAACGAGATTTAAGATGTGGATTAGTATTGTACGAGCAACTAGGCTCACAGGAAATGGGCGCGCCATGCCCACTGTTTATTGTAGCCCCCTTACAAAATGACTGAAATTCTTTTAAATTGAAACAGCCGTAACTTCGGCAATCTTCTGTCTAGAATAATTGACAGTTAGATTAATATCGTAGTCAGAAATAATCTGACAAAAAATCAGCGTTCTTATTGGGGCTCCCATACAAAGTTGAGGAAATTAAACAAAAATTTTAACCGCCATAACTTACAAACTATTCAGCGTAGAACAACCAGATTGTTTATAGTGGCTCCCATACAGGATGACTGAATTTCTTTTAAATTGAGATAGCTGCAGCTTCTGCAATCTTCTGTCTAGAACAATCATAATTAATACTTAGGTTAATATGGTAGTTGTACGTAATCTGGCAAAAAATCAACATGCCACGCCCACTTATTAATGGGGCTACCATACAAAGTTGCGAAAATTTTAAAAAATTTAAACCGCTATAACTTACGAACTATTCAACGTAGGACAAACAAAATTAATTGGATTTACAAGAAAGAGGTAAGCCACGCCAACTTTTGATATAGCTCCCATACTAAGTCTTGGAATTATTTTAAAAACCTCCTTTAAATTATCTCTTTTAGAACTCTCATAACATACAAAGTACTTCGTCAAAGTCAACCATATTTCGGGTGTAAATTAGTAGTATATGCAAAAATTGTTTTTCAAAAAGTGGAAATAAAAGAAAAAGATGGATATTCCAGTAAACTTTTTATATATATCTACATATGCAGGGTATAATTTGGTCGGCCCCAGCCGACTGTAAGGAGATTTTTTAATAGTACATTTTGTTAATTATTATTCCTTTTATACTACGCGGCCGTAATGTTAAACGACCAAATGTAGAATTACACGCAAGGTGATCGGGAATAATAACTACAGTCAGCTGCCAGAGCTGACTATTACTTTATTCCGATTGTAATGGCTTGAAATATTATCAATTTATATCTTAATAACAGCTGTATTGTAATTAAAATTGAACATTTCTGAAAAATTGTGTAAATGTGACTTACGACTTTTTGAACATCATATAACGATATACTCCACGGAGCCCCGCTGCTATAAATTGTTGCGGAAAGGCGGCCATCTCAATCAACTCTCCGAAGATGGGTGTCAAAATTATGTATAGAACCCGCGGTTTAAGAGCATACTTTAGCACCTATGAAGTTATATGACTTGACACTTGAGGAAAAATTATGCGTCCTTTCTTTCGACGAAATGAAAATTAGAGAAGAATGGTTTTACAATAGAAAGAATGACGTTATTTTGACACCCAAAAATGGCTGGTATGGTGCGAGCATTACAAGGGACTGGAAACAGTCAATTTTTTATCATTTTGTCTGTAAAATGTCTCAAAATATACTATTGCATATAATATCGTAACTGTATAAAATTGGGTATTCAGTTTTGCTGATTTATCGCGTGCGCTTAGTAAAGTATGTGGGCAGTAGCTAATACAACAAAATGCAGTGCTTGAGTCAATGAGTGAAATATTTCCATATTTCTTCCCATCGGGATCGGAAACCTGAAACCGTTCTAGCTCGCTATTTTACGAAACAACAATGCGTTATCACTTTTATGAATGACGTATATTTTATGAAATATTTTAACAGCGAAACTAAATCAGGAATGCGTCATTCGTTTGCTTTTGAATTCAAGTATCGTTTTCGGTCATAAATTCTGGGTAAAATATCTTCTGAATTTTTAACATTACTTAGTTTTGAACATTTTAAGTAAAAATATTAAATCACATCTTTTGTTTTCGTGATACTTCATACAACATATTATAAAACATTACACATAACTGTATTTTTTATATTGATTTTCCTCTTATTTTACTCTTAAAGGGCGCAATGAAAATATGTTGTGCTCGGAAATAAAAGTTGCACAGAAGAAAACATTCTTAAATTTAAGGAAATTACCGATGTCGCAACCTTGAACAAAAATATATTTAAAGAAACAAACTATATTCCAAAATCTGTAGAACTTCTCTTCGTTTCTTCAATAATATAAACTGCAATTTTAATATTATGGTATAGATTACATAACAACGAGAGGAAAAAATAGTAGTGGATATTATTGAAGATCTTAATGATTTTGAGTTCCATTAGCTGGAGAATTTTGGAGGTTGTATTGTATTTGATCACAAATGCGGTTAAACCAATTTGGTTTTAGGACATCAAACGAACGGGTTCAACATTGCACCTAAATTTGATATCAAAGTGCCGGCTATGCAATCCAAATTCTATTTTTCTAAGCTTTTTGGAACAAATGAATGCAGTTTTTATCAAAATTAATGAGGACTAATTAATAACAGACCCAAAGTATATGCAAATTTGTCGTCATTTAACAGAAACAAAATCTTCAAATATTAATAACAAAAAAATCAGAAATAAAAGAATCAAACAACTTACAAAGTTAATAAATACATAAATATTGGATATTCATAAAGAAAATGAAAAAAAAATTTGCATACTTATACTGTACTGGACTACTTGCATTACAAGTGCTGAGCACTTAGGCAAAAATTTCTATTTCCAATATATTTTTGTTGACATTTCGTGATGTGGAAATCGTTTTGATACGCAATGCAATTTGTATTGATAGGTACGGGGCCAGAGTTTATATCGGGCAATATATTGCCAATGGAGACAACACATTGATCAGGAAGAGCTGATATCTTTATACTGTGACGAATCCGAATGGCAAGCCAAACAAAGCAACTAAAAGAAACGAGAAAACTAACATACTTGTTTGACGACATCTTAAAAAATAAATAAATATGTGGCACTTAAAGCCCCAAAGGGCTCATTGGCCGAGCTTGACATCTTACAAATGCTTTTATCAAGATATCAAAAGTCCACACACAAAATTTAGCACTGATATGGCTTATATCTGGCGATTATAATGACAGCTGTTCGGCAATACTTATTGCATGTGGAGATGCGATGGTAATACGCTTTTATTTCTTACTAGAAATTCGGTCAATTACTATAGCTGAATTTGCAGAAGAATTTATACTACCGTACAGCTCCCCTAAAATCGTGGAACACAAGAGGATTGACACTTCTATCTTTTTTATACATTCTTTGCTTGAGTAAGTAAATTTTAATTACTGGTTAATTTTGAAGAAAAAATAGATTGTTTTGAAGCTAAACCTCGAAAGCACTGCTAGTACTGGTGACTCTAATGTACCATGTGGTACACTATTATTCCATATGAGAAATTAAAATTACTGCGTACTGGCAGAAGTCGCAGTTTACAATAACGGCACCAGATTCTGAATACCGTTATTGTAAATAAAAAAAAGTAGCTTACGTAGAATAAGTTTGTAAATATTACTATTAATAATATTAATAAGAAATAAAAATAAAATAACGTACTGAGTAGTTTATGACGACAAAAATTAATAGTTTGATAATTAGCACTGAGGTGTTTGTGCTGACAACAATGAGAAGTTTAGTTGTCAGCAGCAATTACAATATAAGCGTAAAAATTATGAGTTGGCTTGCTTGTTAGAGCGGGAATACCGGGCGAAAAATATTCCGCGCGATATTTTTGTCTTTATTAGCGATTCCGCCTGAATAAAATTTTACTGTGAAGGACATAAAGCATTTCGAACACAATATTGTGAAGTGATTGAAGTGATTAATGTTTTCGGAAAATAGACTTTTAGATAAAATAATACTCATTTTTCAATATGCACAGTATAACAGTGCGACTTTTGTGCAACGAAGAGAATGTAGTTGTAGGCGTTTAAGAGATTGTTTCAATCCTTTGGAGTTGCGTGAGCCATAGTAAGATAGTAAGATATGGTAAATATTCATGTTTACGTTTCAACAACATTACAGTGTGAACAAAGTCGCTTTCAAATATTTGTTTGGTATCCTTACTGACGCTCTGGCGCCAACAAGTAAAAATTCCCCCCATTGCAGAAGGTGGCTACCAAAAAGGGGTGGGAAGAGATCACAAAGTTGGTTTGGTGTAATCTTCATTCAGCCAAGTTCTGTCCGAAGTTTTAGAAATTCTTGAGCCTTTGTTGTGGGTGCCGTAGCTCAGTGGTTACTGCGTTGGCATTCTGATCTGTAGGTCGTGGGTTCTATCCCCCGCTGAAGCATAACAAAATTTGATATCCAAAAGATTTTTCTTTCGAACGGTATCCATCTGCCGGCAAGAATTGGCAATTTTTCCGGCAGTAACAATTTGTCAAAAATGCTTCTTAAAAGAGCTCTGTGACAAAACTAAATTAAAGTGATGTCACAAGGGTTCTGCCGTTCACAACCGGCTAATATAAGTATATCCTTTCTAATACTGTCCAAACTTACCACGCACAACAGTATTGGAAGAGAAGCTTGGTGGTATCACAATGGGCCTTTCTGGCCGAAGTGTGTCCTTTCAGAGAGAGGGCAGTCACAATAACCTAAGCTAAACTAACCATGGCTATCCCCCCGTATTATGAGTGGGTTATATCTCCTTCCTTATACACTGTGTATATGCGTTTAATTGATTTGAGGACAGAGAGAGGAGAGGGCAGCTACATAACCTAACTTAACCTTGTTGTACTCAAGCGAAAGATTTCACAAGATTTCTATATGAAGTATAGGATACCTGGTATAACTATTACTATTAGCTGTGCTATTCAAAATCATATGTTATGAATTTTCAAGTTGATGATTTTTTAGGTTTATGACAACCAATTAAATGTTGGCGCCGTAACTCAGTGGTTAGTGTGTTGGTCTTCTGATGTGTAGGTTGTGGGTTCAATCCCCAGCTGAACCATAAATTGTATATCGAAAAGATTATCCTTTCGAACGGTATCCACCTATCGGCAAGCAACGGATAAGAAAACCGCCAAACGATGTACTAGAAAAATGTTTTTCGGGAAAAAATAGTTGAGGTCCGTGAACAACAAAATTACGCTAAGCCTCCTGTTTTCGAGATAAACAGCTCCAGCTTTTTAATCTTGTTTATTCCGAAGTACGAGTGCGGTCTCAGAACTACCCGTCCTTTGGTGAAAAGTGGCAACCTTATAAAACATATGTTTTAAGTTTCAAGGCGCCACATTGTTTAGTTTTTTTTTTTTGGAGCCATCGAAAGTTACCAACCTCAGTGAATTTGTAAACATGGAAAAAGTTGGTCACCGTTATGTAATTCAATACTTTCATTTGAAAGGTCTCAGTCTGCGCCTTCGTTTACGACCATAATATATTGGATGGCAGAGTTTAAATAAGGTCGTACGAGCTGTCAAGACGAACAGCGTAGTGGTCGACTAATTGAAACGGCCAGAAACGGTTAAGAAAATCCACAAAATGGTATTGGATGATCGCCGGCTAAAGGTGCGTGAGCTAGGTGAAATTACATGCATTTCAAAAAGTGCTATTCATCGTATATTCACCGAAAATTTGGAGATGAAAATGCTGTGTGTAAGATGGGTGCCACGTTTGCTCACAATTTGGCCATCGCGAAAAAGCTCGAATTGCTTCAGCATGCACCTTATTCGCAAGATTTAGCTCCTTCGGAATATTTTCTATTTCCAAATTTAAAAAAATTGCTTGGTAGTAGATGATTTGCAAACAATGAAGAGGTGGAGTCTGCGGTAGATGACCATTTTAATGAGCTAGACAGTTCATACTATAAACAGGGTATCGAAGCTATAGAATATCGCTGGAAAAAGTGTATAGAGCTAAAAGGATATTATATTGATAAATAAAGAAAAATTTTCACAAATTTGTTGTTTTTTCTTTGTTAGGTCGGATAGTTCTGAGACCGCCCTCGTATACCAGTTTTATATTATCTATTTCCATCATTCGATGATTCTTCTCAATATTATTTTCTACTTCCTCCTTTCTCAATTTCTCCAGTTCCAAGTTATGTCTTTTCATTTCTTTTAGCTGTAAATTTGTTTGATCTTTTATGTGTTCCAAAAATCGATAAATCCTTTTAATTCCGTGTTCTATTTCCTTGTGAATTTTCATATCACTTCACCCACTTTGGATCACAAATCTGCGTTTCCAGCTCTTTTAAGACTACTTCGTTAGTTGTCATCTTATTGGGTTTTTCTTTGTCGTTTAAACACCTGGCTTGAAAGAGATATTTCTGCTTCCATGTTTAACCGTTTTTCTTGCTCAGCCGGAAGTATCGCAAAAGTCTTGGAATTTCCAATACCTTCTATAGCCTTTTTTATTGCAATGAGTTGAAATATGGGCTCTTCTTCCTCCTGTATTTAAGGAAGCTTTCTTTCGTACATAGCGCTTCTGATCTGTCCAAGCCAAGATCAAAAGAATTCGATTAGCTAGAGGTTTATATGTTTCTAATTCATACTTTTTTTTCATTCACGTTTGCTTTTTACTGGTGGACCTGAGCTATTCAACTCCAATCTTAATTTCTTCCAAAACTCCGTTACTTTATCACGATTTTCGTTGACAAAACTTCTAGTGATTTGAGATTTCTCCAGAATTATATTCAGCAGAACCTTACTTTGAATCTTATTCATTGATTTGCTCTTAAAATAAATTCAAAATTTTACCTTTTTTTGTCTTAACGGTTAAATATGACACACAACTTACATTTTTCCGGTATTTACCGGTTAAAATGCAAATGAAAAATATGAGCGGAAAATTCAAAGTGTACTGTGTGAATTGCCAATAAGGGAAAATTTTTTGAACATGAAAATATTTCGCCCGTAATTCCCGACAAGGGAAAATTTAAAAGTGAAATATTCCAAGCGAACGGCGCTTTCACGATAAGGGTGAAGGGTAAACAAAAATGAGTAGTTTTATAAACAATTTTATATTGAATGATAATTATAATAATGATAATATACTCGTACGCACTCATTTGAAACTCAGTTGTCTTGCAGGGTGTAGTTTTTATATCTTATAGATATGTCCCTAAATAAATAAATAAATAACTAACAAATTTTGTTGTTAAAAATCATCATTCTTTATAAATTTGGATAATAGTGCACATATGACATCAATTACACTGTAATCTATGTACTTCCACCGAACGATCCATTGTATTTCTTCATTAGTTAAAGTGTTGTCAGAATTTGTTCCCATTAGGAAATGGACAAAATTGTTTGCCCATTAAAATAATACAATTTATTACACTTAAGGAAGTACATTTGAATGCGCCAAAATTATTTCTATAATTGTTTCTAAAAATTGCAAATGTTAAGAGTACTCGTATATCCTTCAAGAAGTTCTTATCATCAAATTTGATGTACGGAAATTCATAAGATAGAACAACCGTAATACTATCAGTATGTGTGTGTGTGGACGTGTGATTATTTAATTTCCGGCAAATAAATAAGAAACAATTTTGAAAAAAATTACTTTCTTGACATCTGTCCCGGAAATTGTAACTTCTGCATAAAATGACTTGTAGAGTATGTGCCTTTACTGTAAGGAAAATTAGTTTCTTAAGAAATTGACCAGTAAAACATCATATACATACATACATATAATAAAAAACAATTTAATGTTTGCATAGTGAGAAAATTATGTGCCCACAATTGCATTCAAATGGCGATATTTTGCAATTTCAACCATGCACAGCCGTTTTTATACAATAAAAAATAAAATCAACATTTAGAAGTGAAGTGCGGTATAACTCCCAATATATCCGATCACCATGCCCTCGCACCAAGAAGCTTTTCTCTGCAAATCATGATGCAACCACTTGCCCTGTTCGACACTTGTATCACTTAAATTTTCTGAGAAGAAATCCAGCTGAGAATGCAGAAAATGAATTTTTAGCTATATATGAGCACCGATTCTCTTGTAATTCAACAACAGTTACGCGACAATTTGCCTGTATTTATCACTTTTTCGTTGGGCAGGGAAGTTATAAGCGATGTTCTTGAAATATACCCATGTTGCATTTTTTGTGGATGTAAAACGTTGTCATCCAGCACTTTCCTTATATAAGGAGTTAAATTCTTTATAAGGCTCAGTTGTATATAGTGTGAAGGAAGGAAAAACTCATTTGGATCAATCAGTAGATTAGTAGAGATATTTTGGGTTCCTGGTGAATAATAGTCAATTCAATTGAAACAAATTTGGAATCCAAAATGCTGCCTCCAACGTTTTTACCAGACTTGGACCCCAGCGACTATTTTTTGTTTCCAACACAGAAAAAACATTCGACCGCCAAGTGAATTGAGAAGCAATTTTTTATTTTTCTTATCAATTGTAATGTATGTTTTTGTGCTTTGCCACTATGTATATTTAACGCATTTACCAAAAACAATTACTTTTCCAATGATGGAATTTTCTTTTTGAGAACTTAAAACTTATAGCAGGCATATTATCATTTTTTTATATCAGGGATTTGCTCTCTAAACTATTGCTTTTCCGTGCTTTTATTAACATTCAACATATCTCGACAAACTTACCCATTGAATCTTGTCGCACGCCCACTGAACCCATATTGGTACCAGCATGTGCCATTGAAAATGGTTGCGTCATACCAGGATATGATGAGGCGCCCATTTGAAATAGATCCTTGAATGATAAAAGAAATATTTATGTGTATATGTGGGAAGATAAGTACATATTAGAATATTTATAATAATAATACTAATAATAGTTAAACTTCTCTCCCAACTACTACTCAGACTTCCAAATTGCTTGGAAATACATGTCATCCAAGTAAAAGGGAGAAGTGTTAATTTGTCACTCGCCAAGTTGCGACTTAAGAGAGGAACAGATTTACTGAGACTGAAGACTTAATTATATCTACATATACAAAGAACTAGGACTACCCAAGCACATACTTAGGAAGAATATTACCTTTGACTTATGTTATGTAGGAAATGTGCGACTATGTTTGTTAGATACAAAAAACATCACACAGTGACTATTACTTCACCTTGGTGTTATCTAAAATATATATTCTATTGTATTTGAATATTATTCCATTTTGTTAAATTCTTTATGTTCATGAAATATTTGTTTTAAACTTGATAAGTTGTATATGTTATGTATTTTAAATAAAGAATTGTTTATTTTAAATTTTTTCCCAAAATCGGTTATGGTTTTTACAAAATCAAAATTGTTTTTATTTTTAACCTGAAGCAGTAAGTTTAATTCATTGATGAATTGTGTGATATCTCGAAATCAAAAATATTCTGTTAAAACAAAAATTACTACTTCTATTCTGAAATTAAATAATCTATGCAGGAATTTCCCTCTACAGTAAATCCTTGTAGACAGCGTCAAATTTAACAAGACAAATGGGAAAATTATTCGGGAGTACTTTACGTTTTATTTAAAAAATCCATTAACATCAGGTGATGTAATTTGGTTTTTGGTAACGGTTTTGTATATTACAATTAACGGTATTGGAAATGGACAAAACTATTTTTTACACTATAAATAACACAACTTTTGTTACAGAACGATAATATAGTTAAGTACTTGCTAAAATGAATGAATATAAAAATATAAGCAGATTACCGTTAGAAAACTGTTTTTGCTAATCAATAATACAGACAAACCAATTATTGGGTAATTTAAAAATTATTTGCAGTTTTTAGTTACTAGATGGTGTTGATGTCCATATATCGTGCAAGATTAATCCGATTTTGTCAAAGATATGCTGGAAAGGTGACATTTCAGGCTTTGTGAATACAGTTCTGTAATTCATTGCTCGTGTAAAAAGTTATATTGATTTGAAAATGAGTGAAATATCTGAAGAAATACGCTTTATGATACCTTTTTTCTACAAAAAAATGTAAATCTGCTGCAAATTTTGTGCAGTTTACGACGAGAAAAAGTCGATGAAATTTTGAAACTGGTGGAACAAGACCGACACGGAAAGACGCTCGATATTTGGATACCACATGAATTAATGCAAAGAAATTTGATTGACCGAAATATCTTCAGTGAAACGCTACTGAAATGCAACGAAACCGAACCATTTTTGAAGCGAATCATTACGGGCCATGAAAAATGGATTTAATACGAGAATATCCAATGCAAACCATTATGGTAAAAGGCCGGTGACTCTTCACAAACGACTTCAAAATCTAGATTGACAGCAAACAAGATTATGTTGAGCTACTACAATTTGGTGAAACGGTAAATTTTAATCTCTAGTGCTCACAACTCGACCGCTTAAAGGAAGCAATCAAGGCAAAGTGACCAGAATTGGCCAACAGAAAAGGAGTTGTGTTCCGTCATGACAATTTTTGATGATTCGGAATAAATTGACAGAATTTGGTTGGGAAGTTTTGATACATCCACCGTATAGCTTGGACCTTGCACCAAATTCCTACCATTTGTTTCGGTCTCCGCAAAACTCTCTGATTATAAAAAACTGGGCGACCGAATAGCCGCTGAAAATCACTTGGCCAAGTTTTTCGCCGATAAACCACAGCAGTTCTACACCAATAGAATAATGAAGTTACCCAAAAAATAGCAGAAGGTCATAGATAATAATGGCCAATATGTACTTGATTAAAATTGATTTTCAATAAAGAAAATGTTTGCTCAATTGATAACTGTCAATGCTTTTCTAATAATACCACAACTTTTAAATTGAAATTTGCATTGAATTGAATTTTGTAGTAAAAAATACTGCGACTTATTTCTTTATTGAACAAATGCAAGGGTAATGAAGTCAGGTATTTCTACTTCAAGTAGATCGTGTACGGGCACAAGAAGTGACTGAAGGCATGCAGCGCTGCTTTTCACACCGCCCTGCATTTCAAAACTATAAAGTAAATACATACATACCTGTGGATATCGATTTATTGAATTATGATGTGGATATGGTTGATAACCTCGTGATACACCATAGCCTTGTATATTTCTCATCATTCCGTTGCACGACGGGATCACAGATGGTGCTAATGCTTTTTGTAACTGCTTCTCCTGTTTGCGATATTTTGCGCGCCGATTTTGAAACCACACCTGTAAAAGAAACAATACATTGGTATGACACATTGATTTTGAATCAATAAAATTGCTTTATCATCGAATTTATTGCAACTTTCTAGTGGAAATGGTGGGTGCCGTAGCTTAGTGGTTACTGCGTTTGCTTTCTGAGCACTAAGTCGTGGGTTCAATCCCCGGCTGAAGCACAACTGCAATATCGCAAAGATTTTTCTTTCGAGCAGTACCCACCTGTCGGCAGCAATTGACAATTCTTCCGTCAGTAATAATTTGCCATGAAAATCCTTCTAAAAGAACTCTGTGACAAACTCAGAAAATATGATGTTATAAAAGTTTTGCCGGAACCGGCTACTATAAGTACTGGAGAAGCTCATCCATAGATCCCTTTGGGGCTTATAAGTGCCACATATTTATTTATTGTACCCTGCATGAGGATACACAAGGTATATTCATTTCGGTCAGATGTTTCTAAACACTTGAAGGAATCTCCGGAGATATAGAAAAGCATATATATTCCTAATCACTTGGCATGAGTTTTGGCATGAGTAATCTATGATCTAAGGATATAGCGGGGATTGATAATTATCATGATCGGTCAACTGCCACGTCCACACGGAGCATTCAAAGTGACAAACCTCGAAATTTAAAAAAAGTTGAACTTCCTATAATTCACTTAATATACCAACTAGGACAGCAATACTTGGCAGAGAGTAGAATTATGTTGTAGCGCTACTTAATCTCGCCAGAAATGGGCGCGCCACGTGTACTGTTTATAGTAGCTCCCATACAAAATGCAAAATGAATTTCTTTTAAATTTAAACCACTGTAACTTCGGCACTCTCTTGCCAAGAGCAATCGAAAGTGACACTTAGATTAACATATTAGACGAAAATAATCTGGCATGAAATTAGCATGCCACGTCCACTTTTTAATGGGGCTCCCATACAAAGTCGCGAAATTATCTTAAACTTTAAAACCCCTTAACTTACAAAATACTTTGCCTAAGACAACCATATTTCAGATGTGTATTAGAATTATAGTTTCATAGTTTTAGTATTAGTATTATAAACAGAAATTATTCCTAAAAAAATTGGTATGCCACACTAGTCAACTTTTTATACATATATTTACATGTGCAGGGTATAATTCGGTCGGTCCCAACCAACGGTAGTCAATTAGTAAATTTTTTAACCATTAGACTTATTTTTTTAATGTCAATGGTGCTTATTCATAGTCAAAATTATGTTTCAACTTATATTAAGTATCGACTTTTTTGATATATTTCCAATACAAAAATCTGTCAAAAAGCCGATACGAAATTTACATCATTGGAATTGTTTTTTCCAATACTATCGAATTGTATTCAGAATTGTTATAATTTTATCGAATTTTCATTAGAATTAATTTAATTCCGGGGGATTGCAGTTTGGTGCACAAACGACATTTGTGTTTGGTTCATTGTCTTCCAACAGAAGCCAATCGCAGTTTCCTGTGTCATAAAATCACCATCGGTGCGCGCCACCGTTCTGTTTACTGCTGCATACCAAGTACAATTCAATGGATTGGATTCATCAGTGTAAATCACTTTGCTCCAATCGGTGTGTATGAATATCTGTTAACAAAGGTTGTTTCATCGTGGAACCATACCTTAACTGAAGTTGCAATCATCTTCTTCGAATTATTTATTGCTATGTCTGTTTATTACGACTATGTAAGCGTAGGGCGGCTTAGCGCACTGAAGTACTGAGATTATTCGAAGAAGTGAACAATCTCCTGATAGATAGAGATGTGTACCGACAAGAATGAAACTCGAAAATTCTTCGAAAAGATCAAGCGCCTGAGTGGAGGTTTGAATCCCGGAGCCTCTACTTGTCGTGATGGAAATGGGAATCTGGTTACAGATGTCCAGAGTGTACTGAGCCTATGGAGGGAACACTTCTCCACGTTACTGAATGGCGATGCTACGAACAATTCCGCCAGTGGAGGAGATTGCCCGATAACCCCAATTACAGATGATGGTGTTGATGTTCCACCACCCGACTATGACGAGGTTGAAACGGCCATTTTAAGGCTGAAGAACAACAAAGCTGCAGGTGCTGATGGCCTGCCTGCCGAGTTGTTTAAGACCGGAGGCGATGAGCTGCTCACCCGCATGCACCAGCTCATAAGCAGAATATGGTCGGATGAAAGCATGCCTGATGATTGGAGGCTCAGTGTTCTCTGTCCTGTACATAAAAAAGGAGACCCCACAATTTGCGCCAACTACCGTGGAATAAGTCTCCTGAGTATCGCATACAAGGTTCTATCGAGCGTACTGTGTGAAAGGTTGAAGCCTATGCTCAGCAACCTGATTGGACCGTATCAGTGTGGCTTCAAACCTGGTAAATCCACCATCGACCAGATTTTCACACTGCGCCAAATCCTGGAGAAGACCCAAGAAAAACAGATAGACACACACCACCTATTTGTTGATTATAAAGCCGCTTTCGACAGTCCGGTAAGGGATTACCTCTATGCAACAATGTCTGAGTTCGGTATTCCTACAAAGCTCATTCGACTTTGTAGAATGACACTGCATAACTCCCGTTGTGCAGTGAAAATTGGGAAGGACCTCTCCGCACCGTTTAATACCGAACGGGGTTTCAGACAAGATAATTCGTTATCGTGCGACTTCTTCAATCTTATTATGGAGAAAATAATACGAGCTGCTGATCTACGACATAATGGCACTATCTTCAACAAAAGTGTCATGCTGTTAGCGTATGCCAACGATATTGACATAATCGGCATGAACACGCGAGCAGTCAGTGCAGCATTCTCAGAGTTGGAAAGAGAGTCGCGTCGGATGGGTCTCACGGTGAACGAGGGCAAGACGAAGTATCTAGTGTCAACAAACAAAGAGTCCCGGCGTCTTGGACAGCACGTCACTGTTGACAACTACGCTTTTGAACCAGTAAGGGACTTTGTCTATCTTGGAACCAGCATTAACAGCAGTAATGACGTCAGCTTGGAGATCATGCATAGGATAGCTCTTGCTAACAGGTGTTACTTTGGGCTGAGTAAGCAATTGAGAAGTCGAGCCCTCTCTCAAAGAACGAAAACTAAACTCTACAAGTCTCTCATCATGCCTGTCCTAACATATGGCGCTGAAGCCTGGACAATTTCCACCTCGGATGAGCGAATGCTTGGGGTTTTCGAGAGAAAAGTCCTACGCAAGATCTTTGGACCTATTTGCGTTGGTGGCGAGTACCGAATAAGGTACAACCATGAGCTGTATGAGCTGTATGCCGATATTGACATAGTAAAGCGCATCAAAATCCAGCGGCTGCGCTGGCTAGGTCATGTCGAGCGAATGGAAGAACACGCTCCAGCTAAGAAGGTGTTATATTCGGAACCCGCTGGAGAACGACGCAGAAGAGGAAGACCAAACCTCAGGTGGAAAGACCAAGTACTGGAGAACCTGACGACGCTTGGAATTTCTAACTGGCGCCAGCTAGCGAAGAACAGAGATGGCTGGCGAAGCATGTTATTTTCGGCCTAAATCGATATTCGGTTGCTATGGCCAGATAAGTAAGTAAGTAAGAACAATCTCCTGACCTTGACGCGATGTTGTTGCTACGTTTGGTTTGATGTTGGGACGGTCGTTTACATTTTTTTCACGTTTCTATTGCTCCACAAATTGCTGGACGAATGAATTTGACTTTTATCACTTTGCCAGCTAAGAAAATAGTTTCGAAACGTTTTTCGAAATACTCGGAATTCATATTTTCATTTCACAAATTATAAACAGCTGCATGATTGAAAGTAAAATAAAAAAAAATAAATATGTGGCACTTAAAGCCCCAAAGGGCTCATTGGCCGAGCTTCTCTTCCATTACTGTTGTGCGTCTTAAATTTGGACAGTATTAGAATGGACCTACTTATTTTAGCCGGTTCCGAACGGCAGAACACTTGTGACATCACTTTTTCTGAGCTTTGTCACAGAGTTCTTTTTAGAAGCTTTTTCATGGCAAGTTGTTACTGTCGGAAGAATTGCCAATTGCTTGCCGACATGATTGAAAGTATCTTTATTAAATTAAGAAATACGTTTTTTAATTTGAAAAATTAATTTTATGCTTTTCTACACTGACAGAAGATCTTGTGGCCATATGTATATTACTAATTATTTTAACCTAGTTTTTCCTTTGATTTCAGTAAATTTTACTATGTGTCTTCAGAGACAAAAAATCATCATACACCCACAAATGCTCAATTTTAACGCAGACTTTGAATGGTCTTTGTAATTTTTACAAAAAGAATGAACTCGATTTGATGAATTTTTTCCTCCTGAAATTTCATTTTTAATTTCATCACTTTTAAAGAAAATATTATGACTAGGTAGGTACATATTAAGTACAATATTAAGATATTGTATGTACTTAAGGTTATGTTCGTAAATATATTGTGCCATATACTAAGTACAATATTGGCATTTGTTAAACTAATAATTCTACCGCATACCTACATCGTCGCACATACGTTTCCTGTTGCTGTAGCTGTAGTCTATCTCTCTCTCTCTCTCTTTCTCCCTCTTCTCCCCCATCGGCTTTATATAATTTCACTATACGGTAATTTCACTTTGTAAATTTATCAACAACAACAACAACAAAAACAAAGTAAAATCTCTGTGAATCGGGGAGAAAAAAATGTATATAAGTGAAAAAATGTATAAAACTGAAATTGAAAATACAAAATGAAGAAGCTCTTAGATATAAAATTGTGTAGAGTATACAGTATTAAAGATGGCTGATTACAAGGACGAACACAACGTCAGGCGACAGGGCAAAGAAGATGAAGAAACTGATGAAAAAAATCTTTAGATGAAAGCAAAAACAAACAAAAAATGAAAAACCTTCAGATAATGGCACGTAGAAGGCAAGCAATGCCTGCTTTCTTGAATCTTATTTTTTGTGTACTTACTTACATTACAACATACTTGTATCTTTAAGGATGTTTCACTGCCATGATGATACAACACTTACAAAACAGACGATGACGATACAAAAATTACAAAATGTTGTTCCGTTCGTTGTAAAAAGCAAAAGTAGAAGATGGGTAAAAAGAAAATGTGTGCAAAGAAAGTAATTTCAACATTCTCCAACGGCAAAATGAAGACTGCTATTGCCGCTGCCGGCATAGACATGATGGCATCAAACTGTTAGTTGATGGGTATGCGGTGAGTTGGGTGATATTTGTAATGGCAGGCGGGTGGTTACCAATGACGAGGACTGCTTCATTTCAACGTTTATTTGAACGTTATTATCTTTGTCTATTGCGATGTTGTATACATCTAAGCATGATATGATGGAAAAAAAATATACTTATATTCTATATACAGATGAAACAAGTACACCAATAAGGGGGGAGCTCAAATGGTTGTGGGTGGTTGGTTGATTTGCTGGTTAATGATTATGTTGATGAGGTTGAATACATATGTACATCCATACATATGTACCTATGTATGTATGTACATTAGGGCGGTTTAAATTTGTTGTCCGCAAATCGTATAGAAAAAAATCGATCGATGTTCTAAATAACCATGGGTCTAATATCAATTGTGACTTCCCACATTATAAGAAATCAGTACACACACTAATTTGAAACGCCCTAATATACATACGTGTGCGGCAGAAGAAAAATAGTTGAGCATTTAGGAAGTGCTAAGGGTTTCGACTATAACTTGATTTCAGTCAGTTAATTTCTTTCGAACATGCTGTAGTGGACTTCAAGAGTATTTCAACAAATTCACAGACAAACCAATTGTATGATTCTCAAGCTGTTACTGTAGGAACATCTTGACGTAGTTATTAAAAAAGTCTAAATTGCAGTATTAGAGTTATAACCCCAATGTATACCTTATGATAGGATTTTTTATTTAAATACCAATGTGTTAACTTTTTTAAATCAATCCCGATTACGTTATCGATTTGTTTTTGAATCAAATCTGCAAGTACCGAAGAATTGGTGTCATATTTGACAGATAAAATTTTAAAAATTATTTTTATTACTTTCAAATTTCAAAAATTAGTGTCATTTTTAGATCAGAATTAGAATTTTATTTTAAAAGACTGGGGGTTGCATTGGGGTTGCACGTGATACCTCATTAACTTTGTTCCTCAAGATGTCCGATTAAAGTTCAATTGTCGTAGAAACTTGATGTTAGTGACCACCAGAAACGTTGTACATTCGCTGATTGAGCCAAAAAACGATTGGATGAAGATAGTAGTGTTTCAAAATTTATTTTTGAAGTTTATCTTCAATGACTAAGCTCATTTCCTTCATGGGAAATACCTAAACAATTCAATATGACCGACGCTCCGAAAAACTGCATATTGTCGAACAGAACAATTCCTTACATCAAGGCCAACATTGACAAAGTTATCACAAAGGCGACCCTTCAAAAGGTCCAACGCGAGGAGAGTCGAAATAAATACTTGAAAGAACTCATTTTTCGCTCGTGATCCTAAGGTGAGATATTTCTTTCCTTTTCTCTTAAATTGTTTCTTTTTTTCAAAAACAAATTATTTTATTAGACTATTTTATATTTTCATTTAAGGTACTTGGTCAAGTTTCATATATTGTTGAACTCATTTTTTGCAGCTGGTACCAAAACTAATGATAGGTAATGCAGTCGGAGGCAATTGACTCCTTGCTATAGAAAAGTAAACAGAATTTAGTATGTAAATAGTGCATGAGCTGAAAAAATTCGCAGTCACAATGGAACTAGTATTTCACTAATTCTAATTTCGTTGTACTTTACTGCAGGTGCTCACATATGTTGTTGTTGCAGAGTTTTGTTTCGTTCTGTATGGTTGGTTGGTTTCATGGATGAATTTCCAGTCGTATGCACATTTGTGTGGTTGTCATTTTGATCAAGGATGATGAAGGTATATGTGAATCCATATATGTATACTCGTACATATGTATACAAATGTGTACAAATGCATATACAATATATATATATATATATATATATATATATATATATATATATGAATGCCTATGTGGGCAAAGCTAACGATGTTGTGTATGTACGCATACATATAAATGAACTTGTATACGTTTGAAAATATGTTTACAACAACGCAGCCAACTTCAAGCATTTGGGCGGAGTAACTCAATTAAGCATCCATTTGATGGTACACGTACATACATATACTTATACACATTCACACACACACACACACACGTATACTCAAATGTACATCATCACATTATTTGTATTTTTCCTCTTTTTTTTTATTTAGTTATTCTACAAAGCGTCTTAGATTTTCTTCACATTTTTCTTGTCATTACAAGAAGATACTATCTATGCAGTGTATGTATCGTCTACTGCTGAACAACCATCAACCACACAGACATTAACATGTGATACTTATGATGGTTAAAGAAAATAATTTTGTCGTCTCCTTCTACTCATTCTTCTTGTAGTCCTTCCATTGTGCCATCTCAATTAAATGGTAATAACAACAATAGTTATTTTATACCAGTGTTATTATACGAAAATTTGTAGGTATTAGAATTAAACATATTCAAATTGAGTTTTCCTACTTTAATAGCATTTTAGTTTTGTGACCTAGAAATGTATAACAATTATCTTCACTTATACCAATATGAATAGTAAGGTTCATATTTCCTACATCCTGGCACCTTCATTCAAATGCAACTTTCTTATTATTAGTTTATTATCACGAAGTCGGACAGAGTAGTGTTGCGCATAACCCGTGGAAACCCATATACACAATATACACAATATCGTTAAGCTTCAATACTTTTAGTCCAGCCTTTTTTCAACAATTCTATCTCATCATTAAAACATTATTTCGGAAGGTCTGGAAACTATTCATTCACACAGCTTCGTTGTTCGATTGTAAACGCTTTTCAGATAGAAATTTTTTCACGTTTGGGAACAGATAATAGTTGCTGCGAGCCAAATTCCGAGCAATTTCGGCATCAACCTTGCACAAAGCTTTTTCCGCGGTAATTCCATCATCCAACACGGAGCCGTATCGAATCAATTTGGCGCCTGAGTCAAAAGTATACGCTTGCGCCGCTGATTCAATGGCGGGTATAACAACAAATTCCTTTCTATGGCGACCAAACTAGGCAATTGCTTTGGAAACGAATGCGGTGTGAATCGAACCCATCTTTTGTGTTTGAAATTGGTGTTCTTTCTATAATCCGGTCTAGGTTAGGTTAGGTTATGTGGTTGCCCTCTCTCTGAGAGGACATACTTAGGCCAGAAAGGCCCATTGTGTTGTGTGTGTTAAATTTGGACAGTATTAGAAGGACCTACTGCCGGCTCCGAACGGCAGAACTCTTGAGACATCACTTTTTCTGAGCTTTGTCACAGAGCTCTTTTAAGAAGCACTTTTGGCAAATTGTTACTGCCGGAAAAATTGCCAATTCTTGCCGGCAGGTGGGTACTGTTCGAAAGAAAAATCTTTTCGATATCAAATTTTGTTATGTTTCAGCCGGGGATTGAACCCACGACCTACAGATCAGAAGGCCAACGCACTAACCACTGAGCTACGGCACCCACATAATCCGGTCTAAGTTGGTCAAATTGGTCCTTATACCACCGGTAATGTATGGCCATGACGGAGAAAAATGTTATTCAGGTGCATTTGATGCTTTTGAACCAATTTTGAACGAAAATTTGCGGATGGAGCAAATGAAACCCAAACAAATGATAATGAATGATAACGTATCAAATGTTGGACATCTTTCGATACAGGTAATACGAATGAACTTCAAACAAAGCACTACAATATACGTCTTTTTGGTTACGCATTGAAAAAATTATATTTTAACATGAGACGAAATTGAAATACGATTATTACTGTCAAAAACATCAATATTAACAGTCATAACATCTTCCCAAACTTCAATTTATATATATGATTACTTTAAAACTTCAGATTTTCTTGAAAGTAGAGTAGAATGGGTCGAAAGGACACATCACACATTCTCCACAATTCATGAGTCGAACTTAATGAAGAAATTAACTTTTGGGACTAATCATAGGTAGGAAGATCTTTCCGTTAATCCGAACAAGACCACAGTGGTACTATGCACAAGAAAACGGAAGATGAATGGTCTCAACCTTCCAGCACTGAAAGATGTGACACTCAAACTTCCAAAGAGGTGAAATACCTAGGTGTAACACTAGATAGGAAACTAACTTGGAAGACACATGTTACACTAAAGGTGGATAAAGCATTAAAGGTTTTCCAACAGTGCCGAAGAGCCTTTAGAAAAACGTGGGGACTGAAATCTGCTGTGCTCCTTTGGATTTATACAGCTCTTATCAGATCCATTATCACATATGCTTCGGTGGTCTGGTGGCGACGGACTATAGTAAAGTCCACTCTTCTGGAGCTAAACAGACTACAAAGAAGTGTATGCACAAACATTACGGGTGCAATGAGTACTGCCTCGGGAGATGCCCTTAATGCCATGTTTGATTTATTGCCATTGGATCTTAAAATTCAACAGGAAGCAATGAAAGCGATGTGCCGACTATACTCGTATGGTTACTGGGCCACAAAGAAATCTTCTGGAGGATATCAGAACAGTGGCTTCCAAAGATAATCTTAAGCCCATAAGCCCGAGAAAAAATTTGAAGTTAAATTTCCGACTCGTGAATATTTTCTACACTGATGGATCCAAAACCGACCAAGGTTTTGGATCCGGATGGTACTTGGAGGAAAACGTCAAGTAACATTATGCTATGGCAGAGGTGGCAACTGTTTTCCAAACGGAAATATTTGCTATTCTAAAAGTAGCAGAATGGATAATTGAGAGGAAATGGAGAGGGAAACAGATTGATATCTGCAGTGACAGCCAAGCTGCACTAAAGGCCCCGGAGAACTCAAAACTTAGCTCGAAAATTGTCCATGAATGTAAGATGAAGCTAATTTCGGTTGCAAATCGAAATAACCTTGTATTTATCTGGATTCCTAACGAACGAAACAGCCGATAAATTGGCCAACTGCGGTTCAGCGGATACGCCACTGGGTCCAGAACCAGTTATCGGAATCAGTTCTGCAGGCATCATGTCCTGGATCAACATTCTGTTAGTAACCTGCCTTGAAAGCTGTAAAATTGCAAAGTGTTTTGTAATGAATCCGAACAAAAAGCTATAGAACTTTCTTTTGAAACTTGGAAGGAAAGATGTTCGCTTAATGGTCGGAATCATGACAGGACATAATCAATGGGGCCAACATAGGTATCATTTGAAATCCAATATGTATATCTTGTTTGGAGGGGGAGGACAGCATAGAGCATTTCCTCTGTGCTTACCCTGCCTTCGCTCGAGAAAGATTGCGCATCTTTGGCTATGATGCAATGAGAATGGATAAATTCAATTCTCTAGCCCCGTTAGAGATATTCAGATTCGTTAAAGAATTTGGAAAATTCTCTCGGTAAGATTAAAATCCCTTCCCACCCCTCGCACTTTCCCATATCTTTCTTCCCTGCCCTTCCTACTATCTCCCATTTTCCTGAGCTTTAAATACAATGGGCTTCTAAGCCTGAGTGTTTAGATGCGTACCACTCTACTGGTGCCACTTGGCTCACCCTCACATTATAAACAGAGTCCAAAAGTCATCAGTAGTGCTATATGCCTGCAAGCGGGCACGGGGAAAGGCATGGGGACTTAAATCAAATGTCATGCACTAGATCTACACAGCTGTAGTTAGAGCGATCTTGACGTATGGGAAAACATCACCCCGAAATTGCCTCGCAAAATACAACGTTCACCTTGGACTTTTTGTACATATAATATGTGCCATAGCAAGTCTCAGATTCAGAGCAGCACGGCATTTGTCATTCCTTGATAAACACGATATAGGGGAACTAGACTATACCACCCCAACATTCAAGTTCAATAAAAGATTCACCACTCATATACCTAATAGGATGAAATGGGATGAGGGATCTACAAAATTTCTAGATGAGTTAAACCTGATCTACAAATGGAGCCGTGGAGGAGTATATTCATATTCACTAAAAATTAACCACCCATTTGGGTTGCCTAAAAATGCACCGTTTTTAAGCAGAGGTTAAGACTATGGACGTAACCCTCTCCGAAAGCAGAAAAACAAAATCTTCAGAAGAGATATTGCTCTCCTCTCTAATAGCCAGGCTGCTATAAAAGCATTAGAATCACACATTCTAATATCAAAAACTACGATTCACTGCCGCAGAACTCTTGACGAGATCTATCTTGCTTAGCACTGATGGCTGGGTGCCGGGTCACAGTCACGTTGGACACTCTACTGAACACCTGTAAGCTAGTAATAAGTGGGGAGCGGCAGACAACACAAACGACCTATGGGCATTCTCTATCGCGAGCAAGACTGCCCATTGGTTTTGTGGATTGACTACCGAGCAATCTGAAATATTATCTTGTCTCCGCCGGAGCTTATTATCACAAAACAAATGTGTTTCTCTTCCACATTTTTCATAAGTGCTGAATGGTTTATGCAGATTATGAAGGACATGTCACGCAAAAAGCAATACAGGAAATTAGCGAATTCCATCTTCTATCCTAGTATCCACTAGACGACTTCCAGGGAAACTGTAATGGGAACCTCTAAGGAAACATCAAGAGAGACATAGAGACATAGTTGATAGTTGAGGATTGGTGAGTACTTATCAGATCAAGATGATACATCCATATTCTTATTATTTTTAGAATCATTAAAAAGAATATCATTTTGAACTCATGTCGAAGACTCACATAAACAGAATATATAATTCATATCACAATTACATAATCAAAGATTAAATATGTGATAAATTTTTAAAAGCATTTCAATGAACGGTCATGATTATCATCGCATATTTCACCACATCATAAGCAAGCACGAAACATATTTTTAACTACAAATGTTCAAATATTTCAACATACTTTACTGCTACTTGAATGTAATAGAACAGTCAAAAGCATCATCCCCTGTAATTTGACAAGGCGGAATCAACAACACCTCCTTGTCGTGCTCGACCAGTGTTGCATTCTAAAGGGACATCTGTTTTGAAAATACATAATTCAAATAGCAACATCAAATATACAAAATATTGTTGCATATTATAAGATCTTTAGTAGAAAGCAAAAATTCACTCCTTTTTATTTGGCCCTTCCGTACCATTCTACCCCACCGTACTTCGTCCCTTTCAGAATGTTTCACTTGATGCATAATTCAGCTTAGCGGCTTAGTGTGATGCTAATATAAGGATATGGATTGTAATTGTACACCACAAACATAGTATGTTTGTATATTGTACTATTCCATCAGCACTACAAAGAAACAAGTAACAAGCACAAACGCATCAAAATACATTTTCGCATATCCTGCAGCCATAGAATACCCCCTCCCGCCACAGTCACATGATAAAACTATAAATTAATTATTCCTGCGGAGCACTTGAAACTCGCTACCTACATATGTATGTATGTAAGGTTTATATATGTATGAATGTATATTGAGGGCAAAAGCGGTGCATGCACTTGTACTTCCATCATAGAAATGGTATAAAATCACAACAACAGGAGTAGCAACAATCCACCACCTCCATGTGATAGAGGAGGGCAAGTTCTTTAGGTTTTAAATAGCAAATTGCATTGTTCGTTTGTTGAATGTGTGACAAAAATTCCCTTTATCCCTCGCCTTTTATCGGTCGACTTTAATACTCGTATTTTCGTGACACATGTACTTTACGCTGACACCCAACTATGCAAACTGATGAGATATGTGTGTTTGCGTATTCAATTGGAATAATCACTCACTAATCGATGTAACCCTATACTGGTACATTACTGAAAATCTCAATGTACTACAACATACTACATATATATGTAGGTGTGTGTGTGCGAGAATGCCGTTGTAGTTTTCCGGTTGAAATGGGGATATTTTATGCAGTTATTCTTCAGAAATCTATCAACAATTAGCGAATGCCTTTTATTTATAATATTATAATACAATACAGATCTTACTTGTATTCGTGCTTCATTCAGTTTTGTAGTCCGAGCCAGCTCTTCTCTACAATAGATGTCAGGATAATGCGATTTTGCGAATGCAGCTTCTAATTCGGCCAATTGTTCCTGAAAATTGATGTGGAAAAAGAAATGCGGTTTCATTAGTTGTAGAAAATAGTAAATGTCATATTTTATACTATTGTTAAGTTAATTTCGAGAATTGTGTGTTTGAAGTTTTTACCAGATACCCTTTTAACAGACTTCACTTTAAAGACAAAAGCACATTTTTTTCACAGTCAAAGATCATACTGGAAAGAAAGTATTGCCGCAGAAATACTTGAAATTGTTCTTATAGAAATCACGTTGAATTTAAATCTATATACTTAACAGTGGTCAAAATTAACATTCTGCGAAACGCTTTGTCAATGTTGTGTAGTCTAAACAGTGCATTTATTGAAAAGAAGTTTTGGCCGAAATGAGGCACTTACAGCGCCCGCTGCATGCAAGTTTGTGCAAAAATTCGTGAAACTGGCATGCTAGATCTCAACAACTCAACATTTCACTCACTAGCCTTATGCGAATTTTGCACAAAGATCTCACTTACAAGATCCAATTGACTCGGCAAATCAATGCATACGGGCATCCGCTTCGTTATCTCTTCTCAGTGCATTTTCATCTCGTCGGCTATGTTAACATGCATAAATGCTGCATGTGGGACCAGAAAAGCCGCACATGATCATCGAGAAGGCAATGCACCCACAAAGAGCGACAGTTTAGAGCGGAATTTGGAGTGGTGGAATCAATGACCCATTTTTCTTTGAAAATGCTGCTAGAAATACAATTTCGGTCAACGATGAGCAATACAGAAGTTGACATCATGGACTTAGACAATCTTTGGTCATTACATCACAGCTCATGCTACAATCGATCGGGCCCGAATTTCGATAATTGTGTTATCAGCTATCTCGGCGATGTCAATTGGCCACCTTAAAGATGCGATTTGACGCCGTTAGACTTTTTTGTGGAGTGCCCTGAAGGTCCGATGCTATGCGAACAAACCATTAACGATTCAGAGCCTTTAGGTGAATATCGAGCAAGAAATAGAGAGAGTCAAACCGTCATCAATGTCTTTGAAAACTGAGCTGACAAGCTACGCTACTGTGAAGCAAGCCGATGCAGCCACATGAATGAAGTCTTATTCCATAAATAAACATAATTCTGGCTTTGTCTAAAAAAAAAATATGTGGCACTTAAAGCCCCGAAGTGCTGATTGGCCGAGCTTCTCTTCCATTACTGTTGTGCGTGTTAAATTTTGGACAGAATTAGAAGGGACCTACTTATTTTAGCCGGTTCCGAACGGCAGAACCCTTGTGACATCACTTTTTCTGAGCTTTGTCACAGAGTTCTTTTAGAAGCATTTTCATGTCAAGTTGGTACTGTGGGAAGAATTGCAAATTGCTTGCCGACAGGTGGGTACCGTTCGAAAGAAAAATCTTTTCGATAATAAATATGTTATGCATCAGCCGAGGATTGAACCACGACCTACAGATCAGAAGGCCAACACACTAACCACTGAGCTACAGCACCCACCATGCTTTGTCTAATAAACCAATAAAATACAGAAAAAAATTTATTTTTGTTCATTCCTTAGAATTTAGAATTAAAAACTTGCTAATGCTTCACCCTGTATACTGTATCTTTAAAATATTATTTCGCATCACTGGCTTGCGATTGAATTGTGAATTTTGATTAGATTTTTATCTCTTTTCGTTATTCCCACCTTCTCGCTTGAGCATTGCTTTTCGTAATGATGTGGCTACTTCTTGTTGTGGTGTGTATTAGTTTTCATATAATTATCATAAAAAGAAAAAGTTTTCTTGATAAATTTTGTACAAGGTAGGAAACGACTTAGACAGGTTGAAAATCTTGCCAAATTAAGTGTTATTTTAAAAATATGACTAATTAAAGTCTCGTGGGCTCATTTTCCAATTACAGTTTGAATGCAGTTTACACATATAAACAGCAATTATATTTGGATTTGAACATAAATTCCTGAGTTTTTCAGTGCGTGTTTAAGACCCTGTTTTTTATTTTATATAGATAACAAAAAGAGTTGGTCAATTTTTAAAATCTCATATTTTTTACCTAACTTTCTTGTTCTTGCACTTTTTAATTATATTTATGAAAAAGATTTACCGAATGTCATTTTTATCGCTAAAAATGACCATTATAATAAAAATTGGACTTTCTTTTTTCTTTCCTGTCGGCAAGCAATTGGCAATTCTTTCGTCAGTAACAATTTGCCATGGAAAAGCTTCTAAAAGAGCTTTGTGACAAAGCTCAGAAAAAGCGATGTGTGTGATTTATTTATATTTTTATAGTTCATACTATGAATTACTTTGGTATTTTGATTATTCTTTAATACTATTTATCCTTCAGCATCTATAAAATTGAAGAGGTGGATTGAAGAATGTCTTGCTAAGAAGCATTCATATAAATTACTTTAAAATGATATACATATATAAATTAATAGAATAAAAAAAGAATTGGTTTTATAGTCAAAAGACGGAGATGTTTTATTTTTTTAGGAACCAAATAATCTTCCGAAAAAAATTCTATACAAAAAAAATTATTTTTTGAACGAACGAATTGCATGGACGTCACTTGAACTAGAACTTCTTGGGCAACTTCAAAGCCAATAATTATGTGGAATTAATGAACAATGCGCTTGACAGTTTTAAAGATCTTGGATGTATAGTGAGCATCAAGATTCACTATTTTCACAGTAATTTATCTCATTTTCCAGAGAATTTAGGTGGTACTAGTTAGTGTGAGCGTTTTCATAAGAATGTTAAAATAATGGAAGATCTTTACCAATATAGATGAGATATTCATATGATGGCTGACTATTGTAGGAGCTAATAAGAGATTGGGCTCCATATAGTCATAGCATAATGTCCCGGAAAAGAAACGTTTTAAACGTAGGTAACGATGTAAAATGACCAATAGATATGGAACCATATTTGTTACCGTTATATAATACACACACTTAAACTGTAATAAATACATTTTCTACTCAATTAATTTATGTCCAGAACAAAGATTTAAATAAATACTCATTTTGGCATATCTAGTTTATTTTTATACCATTTTGCTAATTCTTATTCCATCACGTTGAAAAATTAAATATCAGAATAAAGAAGATAAATAAGGCTACTATCTCAGTAAATTTCATTGCAAATCAGACATAAAGTTTTTGCGTAACAGAGTTTGAATTTGGAAAACGCTCAAATCTAGATTTGTTGAAGTAAAATATGATTTTCAACTGGAATATATTTTTTAATAATTTTTTAATCTTCCAAAAAAAATTCGATACCAAAAAATTACTTGAAATAATTTTTGCATATAAAAAAATGGGTTTTTTTTGTAATATCATAGACACTGATGGAGCGAAGCCATACTATTCTCGAAAAGTTACATTCAAAGCGGCACCCAAAAGGCTGTGGAGCAGTGTTATATAACCTTTTGTCGTTGGCAGAAGAATAATAAATATTACTAACTATAACCAAGTCCTTTCACTATATCTTGCTCATCAAAGAAGATCAAATAAAGTATGTCAACTACGAACAACAAAAATATTAGTGAAATTCATTTCTGCAATGCAGAACAAAGAAATGATCTCGTGAACAGCCACGTGAAGTAATGGCATTGTCCACTATTGGTGCGGATTTCAATCGGCTTCAATCATAGCGACAAATCAATATTTTGCATGTGTGAAAATTGCAAAAAGTATATCAACTTGTTGGCAAGTAATTGCAAATTTTTCCGGCAGTAACAATTTGCCATGAAAAAGCTTCTAATTCTTACACGAATCATCCCTGTTCGATCCCTAGATTATGTCAGTAATAAATGTAACAGTTATTTTGTATTAACTGTATGCAACAACAATTCCTTTAATCAATACTTGTATTAATGTACTTAATTTACATTTACATTTATTATGTTATCGATGTTTGTTGTTCGAAAGGTAAAACTGTATTTCTCAATACTCAACAACTTCGGACTATTTATACTCGTATCAAATTCGTTCTGCTTCTTTGTTCTGCTTATTGCATATTCCCGTGACATTCACAAACCAAGCCTCCGGTGAAAAAATCAAGTACTGGAGAACTTGACGGTGCTTGGAATTTCTAACTGGCGCCAGCTAGCGAAGATCAGAGAAAACCAGCGGTCCATGCAAAATTCGCCCTAAATCGGTTTTCGGTTGTAATGGCTACATAAGTAAATGAGTAACAAATTCGTCCACAAGAAATGCATATGGCTCAATTAGAGTTGCCAACTTCAGGTCAATAATAAAAGGCTTCGTCGTTTAATTTTAGCGCCACATGCCATTGTGTGAAAACTTTTCTGGAAATGTGATTTATCGAAATGGAGATTTGAGTGGCCGCCGAGGTTGTACGACTTAATATCATTCTACTTTTTACTTAGGGGTTACATTAAAGATAGAGTCTTCGCCAATGCTCCAGCAAATATTGAAGGAATCAAAAGCAATATTAGAGCTGTTATTCGCGAGTCTCGGCAGACATTTGGCAGATACTGTGTTCCATTACAAATCTCAGAGTTTGTACTTTGGATTAAAATAAAATTATCAGTTCTTTTCACAAAAAGATTGCGTTTTTTTTTATTGACATCACTCGTTTAAAGACGCTAAATGAAATAAAATTACAAATGGGACAAGTCTCAGTATTCACTTGATAGACGCTTTTAAAAGCGAAAACAGAATAATTTTACAATACTTCGACGGATTAGGGCTCAAGAAATACACATTTTTTTGTTAGAAAAGTATATTTTTATATTTCTTTTTGAAAAAATATTACTGTATATTCATTTCTGTCAGAAATTTAATGAAAATATAAGCATTTTGTAATTTTTCTTTAGTCAATAGTTGACAATTGAATCTAAAGAAGAAGGTAAGTGATATTATCAGATTGCTTTTTCTTCTGATAAGTGTACAATTTATTTTACAATTAATTTTCAAATAAAGTTATTTTTCGTTTAAATATGTTAAATGCAACCCTGATCATGGCGCATAACTGACAGCTAATCTAAAAATAAAAGAAACGAAAAATTGCTTCTGCCGATTTAAATTTTCTGCTTCGCAGCAGGCTGATTTTGAACGAATTTAAGGAAAACAAATATTTCCTCTCTATGCAATTGGTTTTCTTTTCAATTTAAAATCAATCTTAATCAACTTTGAACACATTCAATTAAAATCAAAGGAAAAGAGACAATACTGACAAACTACCTACATCTAAACAAGAATTTACAATTAGTATAAGTTTTGTTTTGATTTTTTGATATTTGAATCAGCCTTAAGTGCTTTTTTTCTTTTTCAAATAATTACTAAATCTCTGTAGGTATATGATATCAGAAGAATGTGTGCACATATAAACATATTTTGCCACTATATACGAGTATTTGCATATGTGTATGTCCATATATTGAATATGTACATGTAGGTAACTGACCTGCGTAAATGTCGTCCGATGTCTTCGTCTCGCCGGTGTCGGACAGGATGCTGTAGTTGGTGTATGGCCGGTATGCTGACTTAACGAAGATAATCCACTTCCTGGTGAAGTAACACCAGCGGAAACTGTAGATAGGCCACCACTATTAGGTTCAGGTTTTAATTTTTTAAATGCACCTTCCGCTAAAATATATTGAAATATACATTTAAATTAATATCTAATAAGTATCAGCACCTATGTACATAAAATGTTTAAGTAATTCCATTTTTTTAAAGGAAAATTAGTTGAAAAAGAACAACACTAAATACATCTCTTTAAATTCATGTAGTATACTGATATGATATACTGACATTGTCAGCAAATTATTATTCAGCAAACGTTTAACGCTCGTCAACCTGCTGTTGACCCTAAAATTATGAATAATTAGGATAACCTCAATGCGGCCACAAACTCGAATATGACGGAACTAACAATGTTGCCATATTTGTGGTATGAGATAATAGCAATAATGGTGGTGGCATTATTGGGCGTTATGTACTTTCTGGAGCATCTAATAAACGTGTGCCATCTTCTTTCTTCATCTCCGTGTCAAATGTCAATGTTTACAGAGTGGCAGCCATTTTGCGTAATTTCGTGTTTTTTTGTTTCGTTTTTATTTCATCACTTTTTCATACGACGACTCAAGAAACATTCTTACGGACTATGTGCGTTTTCCAACGCTACTCTACTGTTGCTGTTCCATCTCATAGCATGTAATGAGCACATGAATATGCAATACCATGGGATAATTTATGCAAATTTCTCATATTAATCGAGGTGAAATTTCATCGAGTTAAAATTTGTCCCAAAACATTTATTTAGACAGACGCAATGGAGGACAGGTTTGCGACATCGTGCGAGTTACTACAACATAATTCATTAATAGTAACAGGAATATATTTAGTATTATAATTTTAAAGATGAGCCAAATTATTAAAGTAGTTCAACAAGGTAATTGCCTTAAATTAAATTTAATGAATGAATTTTGAGAGAGAGAGATTCTTAAATTAAATAGCAGAAATTAAATAATATAAAATTTTAGCATCAACCTGCACACAAAGAGATTTACATGCTTGCCAAATGGTCGTCTACGCCTTTGAAATACGGAAAAGTTATTAATATCAAATGGCAATTTGATTTATCTTGAATACTACCGACTATTCAATTGCTTAACTAAGAAAAATAAATTCCCATCATGATAAAATAAGAGTGTTCTCGTAAGCAATAGTTTGTAACAATTGTTACAAACTATCACGTTTTGGCGTTCTCGTACCCAAAAAACTTGCAAAGTTGGGGAAATTGAGAGAGCGAAATGACATTTCATTTTGAGAGGAAGTTGCAAATTGTTACTGGACAAATTTATCCCAGTAAGGACTTGCAAGTAGGAAAAACAGCTGATCATAAGCAAAAGAAACTAACAAGCAGACGAACAGTTGCAATTTACATAGTGGAATATCAGGTGTTCGTGAAACTTGAAAGTTTTTACTGCTTTTGCGTTCTTGTACTTTTTAGCAAATTTTTCTCTTTGAGAGCGAATGCTTTCAAATTCACAGAAATTTGTTTACTGGATAATTGTTACTGGCAAAGTACGAAAACACACCTAATACTTCAACAAAATTCAACATCTACGAAGAACAACAATAAAGTCAGTTTTACTAAATTTGGGCCCCAGTTTCACAGTTTTCGCACGTAGAGTTTTATCAGCTTCGGAATAAACAATTAGTCATAGGTTTTCAAAGACTGTGCAATTTTTTCAATTTCTCAGAAGTCGAAGTTGATGCGAAAAGGGGAATACAATTTTTAAAATCTATTTACATGGAAGAACTGGTCTTTTAGGTTTTGACCAGAATATAAAGCACTAGTGCATTGGCATGCAGACCACAAAAACAAATATGAATGCCTTCACTTCATAGTGAATGAGTGAATGAATTTCAATAATATATATAATTTAGCAGTTTCTTCTAAAAAAATACAAGTTAAGCATACCAGAAACAAACTAGCAATAACCTACTCTACCACGATATTTGCAACACCGAAAAAGCCATAAGACAAACCTACTTTGTGCTCGGTGAATCCTATATGCATCATGGAATAACATCGTGGGGAACATTTCCTTACTGCAAACTCCTGCAACAAAGTCAAAACCAGCTTCTAGAAATATTAAGAAAAGAATGAACTCATAATATCGATGATAATCGTATACAACTCTCTAAAGGAATTTAATAAACAAATATGTACTAGTATATACATCTGGTGTGAAACGCACATATTTTATTCAATTATGCTCACAGTACTCCGAATAAACTTATACGAGATTCTTTTCCAGTTTTGTTTTATTTATTGCATGCGGACAGTTCTAGAAGGGAACTACTTATATTTGTATATACCCCACGTTAGTGTTTGATAACAATCAGAAGTTAGACTACTCTAGCTCCGAAGATGACCTTCTATATATGTATATTGTATTGTCGTGGGTTCGATTTCCTGCTAATTCCATCACATTTTTTCAACGTGCTCCTAAAGTTTTACAGTTCCTCTAAATTATTTTTTTATCTAAAAATATTTTCGTGCTCAGCAATTTATTGTAAAATGTTCCGTATAACATATTTTTGGAATCGCTTTTCCAAGAGGTCTGATAAGATCTACAAAAATGACGATATTCAAACATTGCTATAGGTTACTTTTTGAGATCCTCAACAATAATTTTTTTCAATCGATTTGGGAAAATCGATTTGTTTTTTCATTTTCCAAGACAACGAGATTGCTGCCGGGAACGTACTTTATGGACCTGGGATCGATGATTCAGTGTAAGTTACAAAAAAAATTTTTTCTCACTTTTTGAGACCGATTATTTTCAAACTCGAAACATACTTTCTTGGTATAAAATGCCTAACCGACAATGCCTAATTAAAAAAAGTTGGAATAAATTTGCTTAAACTGTATCTTCGTAAAAAATCAGCGAAAAATGTGTTTTTTATTTCAAATTATCCCTTACTCCCCCCTTAAGTCGACGCCACTTTGATGGCACCTACGTCACACGGAGCCAAATCCGGCAAATACGATGAGGGATCAAACACGAAGATCTGATATTTCGCTATGAATTAAAGGACAAGGATGAGTTTTTCAGTGGTTTTGTTGCCACTTAAAAACCTTCAACTTTCTGAGGTTTTGTATCCTAGTTGCACACGTTGAATTCTTGCCAGCAAACTCCGCGCTGCGTATTTTAAACTCTAGCATCCATACTTTTAGAGCAAGGAACCCAAATTTTGGACATTTGAGATGGAATTCTACCAAAAATACCCTACACTCGGAAGTTTAAATTTTTTGAAAACTCAACAGCAACAAAAATTTTTAGTATAAAGATTTTGTAAAGCATCGATAATACAGTTACTTAAAGTTACGTTTTACAAATGTTTATACAGTCGCTGAAAGTTTGATAATTTTAGTGAAATATATCTGAAAGTGAAATTTATAACTGATCTACAATAATTTAATATCAAATGCAATTTTTGTATTTAGTGAGTCATACTTTATACAATTTTACGAAGAATATCTTTATCCAACTATTTGAATACAGTATTACTTAAAAGTCCGATTTGAAAGTGTTTTAAAAGACTAAAACATTTTACGAACATGTTCTTTGTTGTTTTTTATCTGAGCCTATGGAATTTTTTCGTATATAAATTTAGTATTATCTTTTAGGTGAGAGTTCCAATTTTTCAAATGGAAGAATCAAGTGGAGTCATAAAAATTGTAGCTCAATAGACATTGGGATATATTAGGAAAAACAAAAATCGAAAGAAATTGACTTTAATGCGGAAAAAAATGAATGAAATTTTTTAAAATTCGGATTAAAAATGGACATTTACCAGGATTTTTTCCGAATAGATGTCTAAATTATTTTCCTAACCGGTTTCATTTTTTTTTTACTTTATCCCGTAAATAATTGTTGTTCAAGAACATCACCTAAATCTAAAACAGATACAAAAAATTACATATACACAAATAAAACACAGAACTCAATTAGCATCTTTAGATTATTTTTAATACTATCGAAATCAATGGTTGAAAAGAGTGAGTAAATTGTCAGCATTGGTATTCAAACATATCAGCATCAAATAATAAAAAAATGTCATATTTTTTTTAATAGAAACAATTTGGAATCAATAAGTGCTTTGACATTATTTATTTAAATAAAAATTTCGGAATAAAATTGTTTTTTAAGTTCACATTAATACAGCAAAAAAAAGTTATGTACCGAATGCACCTACAGAATATTCTCATTGTAGATGTAAAGTTAGACTAATGGCCCTTATTACGAATGGAAACTCTATCTAGTTGCCATGTCCTGTTCAGTTGCCAAAGCAACTTATTTCTTTGATTGCCACCGATAATACGAGTTTGATGTCAACTCAAGCAAGCTGAGTAATAGTGGCAATGAAACAATTGAATGTATAACAAAAACGACCAAATTCTTTTATAAGCTCATGATGAAATTTTTTTGGATAAATTGATTAATAAAACATCACAAATAATAAAACAAAAATTTGCATCCTGTACCTTAACCCCAAATACGAGGGATGGCTTTATTTGAACCATCGTGCGTCGCCGAACTTCTTACATAGAATGCTGCAGTTACTGTTTAGCCACTTGTAAGAAGCTTCTTATGCACCAAACCTTTGCCATCGTAAAAGAAACTAACGTCGCTCTGATGGTCGCTTTGGTCGTTTCATACGTACTATTTATATTTATCAGTTCTCCGAGTGGCAGCACTATCGAACCTTGGCGCTTTGTTTCGGACTCATATTGAAAGCACCACGTATTAGAAACTACTATTGATTATTGCCACAGTGTAATGCAACTTTTGTTAAGTCGTATTTGTCGTATTCCTCCTGAATATCGAGAACCAGGCAGTTGGAGTTTATTGCAGGATAATGCACCTGCGCATCGTGCATTACAAATGACCGATTTTGTGACTGAAAATCAGATTTTTTGCTTAAACATTCGCCATATTTACTTGATTTGGCTACCTAAGGCTTGTTTCTATTTCCTAAACTCCATATAGCGATGAAAGGAAACCGATATGCGACCCTAGAAGATATTAAACATTCGACGACTGCCAAAGTCATCAACATACCAGTCATCGACATAGAAAAATCATTTGATGCAATTGTCGATCGCGCAGTGTACAGTGTATTTCAGTTGATGAAGACTATTTCAAATAAATAAAATGATTTTGTTAAAATTAATTAATTATTTCTGTTTTTTACTCAATCAATCCGAATTATTTTGGGACAGAGAGTGTATTCTTTAATAGCATATTTTTATACCCTGCATAATGCAATATGCATGGTATATTCATTTCGGTCAGATGTTTGTGTCCACTTGAAGGAATCTCCGGAGATATAGACATGGATATATATTCGTGATCAGCGTCGATTAAATTTTCGATTTAACGATGTCCGTCCGTCCGTCCGTCCGTCCGTCCGTCAGTCTGTCTGTCACCTGGCTGGTTCGCACGATAACTTGAGTAAATATTGAGCTATTTCGATGAAATTTGGCATAAGTAATCTATGATCCAAGGGTACGGAGGGGATTGATATTGGGCATGATCGGTCAATAACCACGCCCACACCAAGCATTCAAAGCGACTAACCTCGAAATTTTCAAAATCTTTAACTTACTATAACTCACACAATATACCACTTGGGACAACAATATTTTGCACATAGTTATATTATACTACTATATAATCTCACCAAAAGTGGATGAGCCACGCCTACTTTCTAGCGTAGCTCCCATACAAAGTGTCTGTACTTCTTTTAAATTGAAACTGCTGTAACTTCTACAATCTTCTGTCTAGAATAACCATAATTGACATTTAAATTAATATCGTAGTCGGCAAAAATCTGGCAGAAAATCAGTGTGCCACGCCCACTCCTTCATGAGTCTCCCATACAAAGTCGAGCGAATTAAACTAAAATTTTAAGCTCCATAACTTACAAACCATTTAGCGTAGGACAACGAGATTTAAGGTATGGATTAGCATTGTACGAGCAACTAGGCTCACAGGAAATGGGCACACCACGCCCACTGTTTATCGTAGCCCCCATACAAATTTTAAATTGAAACAGCTGTAACTTCGGCAATCTTCTGTCTAGAATAATCATAATTGACACTTAAATTAATATCGTAGTCGGAAATAATCTGGCAGAAAATCAGTGTGCCACGGCCACTCCTTCATGGGTCTCCCATACAAAGTCGAGGGAATTAAACTAAAACTTTTAAGCTCCATAACTTACAAACCATTTAGCCTAGGACAGCGATATTTAAGGTATGGATTAGCATTGTACGAGCAACTAGGCTCACAGGAAATGGGCGCACCACGCCCACTGTTTATCGTAGCCCCCATACAAATTTTAAATTGAAACAGCTGTAACTTCGGCAATCTTCTGTCTAGAATAATCATAATTGACACTTAAATTAATATCGTAGTCGGAAATAATCCTGCGAAAAATCAGCGTACCACGCCCACTTCTTATTGGGGCTCCCATACAAAGTTGAGGAAATTAAACAAAAATGTTAACCACCATAACTTAGAAACTATTCAACTTAGGACACCAAATTTAAGGTGTGGATTAACATTGAAAAATTAATTGGATTTACTAGAAAGTGGTAAGCCACGCCCACTTTTTATATAGCTCCCATACTAAGCCTCGGAATTATCTTAAAATCCCTTTACTTCGTCAAAGTCAACCATATTTCGGGTGTAAATTAGTAGTATATGCAAAAATTGTTTCTCGAAAAGTGGAAATAAAAGAAAAGTTGGATATTCGAGTAAACTTTTTATATATAAATCTACATATGCAGGGTATAGTTTGGTCGGCCCCAGCCGACTGTAAGGAGATTTTTTTTATTATTATTTTGTGAAATCGTAATGCCGTCTAATGACCATCCGAAGTGCATGCAATTTTATTTTATGAGGAGGAGTGTACATGAGTCAAAAATTTGGCGTTATACGAGTAAGTACATTACATCGTGCAGGAAAAAAATATTACATATATGACCATCAAAATAACGTATTCACCCATCTTTAATATGGACTAATTATTCACTTTTTCGTCACTGTATGTGATTTTGTGCATTTAACTAAAAATTGGCAACGTTTTGTCATTTTGTAAATTTTTGATTAAGGTAGCAGTACAAAAACGTTCAAATGAATCATCAAATCAAGCAGATCTTAATCAGTTTCCAAGTCGGTTGGTTCCACCAGTTTAGCAATAATTATTTTGAACGTGCTTAGGTGATCTCAATACAATTTTCCGATTTACGTTGACTTTCTAAACACGAAAATTATAATTAACAAATTTTTCATCGAATCGTTTTCAAGATATGAATTTATGAAGTTTTTTGTTTAAATTTTCGGAGATGTTGTAGCCATTTTGAGCAAAATTCGACCACGGATCGTCCGATTTGAACAAGTGACCACTCCAATGAAAGATAATTAACTGCTGTGAGACCTATAACTTACAGAGTTGCAAAATAAAAAAGTCCGAGATAAGTCCGTTTTACCATTTTTGACTCAAAACTTTTTATTTGCCAAAAAAAAAATAAGTCATTGATTATGAAAATCAATGAATAAATGGCGAAATTATGAATTTTTAGGTAGGGAACATAATTAATTTTTTTTTTCATTTTCATCGTATTTCTTCCTGATTTATAACAGTTTAAACTAAAGGAGTTAGGTAACCTTGTGAATACAGTACCCTTCAGTCAGACTATCAGAACCTGTTTGAACACCCTCTTCCTCCCTTTTCCATGTTGTTTCACTTCAGTGAAAGAATGGCGAGATTTTCACTCTAAAAAAAAAAAACTTTTCATACAAGTATTACAACACCTGTAAATAATACCCGTACTATTTGCAGTAAAACAAAAAAAAATTGATAATTTTTGGAATTTAATCTAAAAGGAAACATTATTGACCTATGGTAAAATAACCATCGGTTAACTCGCCTATTGTAAATTTCTCAATTAAGTACAAGAAAAATCAAGCATTTGTGTTAATATTATTGTGCCGTCGGAAAATTCATTTTTTTAAATATGTCCCTAACTGTACATATCCACTTGCACAACAAACTAAAATTGTATTAATAAAGAATCATAGCTAAAAACCTTCATTTGGAGTGTCGTTCAAACCGGCCACTTAATCCTACATTATATATAACTTACCATTTATACAACTTGTAGCCATCTTACATTACATTACATTACTAAATAAATTTCAAAGAACACCGGCGCTATTAATCGCAGGTGCTCTAAGAATCCCTCCACCAAAAACTCACTACTCAGACTTGAAAAACAAAGCGCACAAATTTCAACTGTTAGCTTACACGAAGCGTCACCCTGGGTCCGTCCGAGCCAATAGACGTTTTAGAATAGTGGCAAGATAAAGTAAGGTGAACTATCAGACGCCATCGATTATACCATCCATACACCACGTCTTGGCAATAAATTCCACGCATTCTACTCATTTGCGGAAAATTTGAATTAAAAAAGTTTAATTAGTAAATTAGTTAATTTAATTAAACTGAGGTGGGATATGTCTCAACGTGAAAATTGAATATAAGTGAAAAAACAGATTTAGCACGTCAGTTTTTTTTCTTTTCTATGTCGATTAATTGAAAAATAAATAAAAGCTATAACATTGTTATAACTATATGAATAGGAAGGTACCGAAAATTGTCATTGCTTTTGGCACATTTACCATTTCTGCCAGATTACTTCGTTACTCGGAGTTCGCTCACTTATTGTTTGTCAAATAGCACCTATGTGCAAAAGGGTTAATTGACATATTGAAGTTTAATAACATAATTGTACACAATAGCTATTTGTACATGAAGCAAAGACGCAAAATAATCTGTGACGCGTGTGCCCGCTTGTGTTTAGTGTATAACAAGGGCCAATTGTTGACAAAAATTCTCTTTACATCGATTAGTCAGTCATCGATTGATTGTCAGTCATTCCCCCGAAATGGATTAAGTCAGCATACGTTCACACAATGGAATTTACTGAAGGCAGTTGGTCATTTGCACAGCGTACATCGTGACAAAAGAAGGATTAAATGTAAAGGTTCTATTTGGTTTAGAGACACTATTGGGCATCGTGCACTCACACACAAACACACACATACACACAAGGTGTTTATAATTACCGGATATCCCATGATCGGACAAGCGGGATGGTGGCGTGTGAGCGGGTGTATGGTGATGTGACGATGAATCCATGCCAGGTGTTGGTAGTCCTGAATAGAGTGAACTAAAATCCTCAGGGGTGCTACTGCATTTACGCTGATGATTAAGCGCTGCTGCTGACTTATCTAGGGATGGCAATGCAGAGCGTGTATCCTGGACCGACGATGCGAGACCCAAGAGACGATTCTCATGCGATGATGTGATACCCATAAGGCGATTGTCTTGTGTAAAAGACATGAACTTGGTATCCTGACCAACACTGCCAACATGTTGCATATTCGCATGATCCTCAAGGAGGCCTTGTTGCAGTCCGAGCAGGCCGCCAACCAAATTTGGACGCAACTCATCCATTGTTAGCTTGCTTTGGCCACAAGCACCGGCGGAGAAATTCAATTGACGGCTAAAGATCGCCGGAAATATATTAAATTGCTGCGAATCGGCACTGGATTGGGGACTCAGGCCAAGACTGGGTTGCGTCACGTGTGATATCGAAACAGCGTTCGCTCCAGAGCTAACGCCACCGGTGTGTGAATTATTATTGCCGCCTGATGTGGGACCGCTTCCAATTACCAGCGATGAAACGGAATTCGAACCGGCGGCACTGCCTGATGCGCTACTGCCGTTGCTTGCAGTCAGACCGTTGCCTGCCGAAGTTGGCGTATGCAATTGTTGTTGTTGTTGTTGGGATACCGCTGAACCTGCGGTTGCAGCAGCAGCCTGTTGTTGCGTTGGTGTCGCTGGCGCTTGTTGTTGCTGTTGCTGCTGCTGCTGTTGCTGCTGTTGCTGCTGTTGCTGCTGCTGTTGTTGGATGGCCGATGAATTCGACGGAACACTGTTGATCGATGTGTTAATATGATGCAACGAGTTCAGAGCAGGATGTGAATGAGGATGCAGATGATGATGGTGATGATGATGGCCACCGCCGTGTAGATCACTATGTGTATGCGTGTGTAATGTATTTTGATGATGATTATGATGTTGTGTATGCGTGTTCGTATGCGGATGGCTGTTATTGGTATTGCCGACGACTCCACCACCGGAATCAGGGCCGCCGGCACAATTGTGTTGTTTGAAATCCAATTTGTGGCCGGCGTAAAATCGCGAATCAATATACGTTTTGAAGAAATCAATTGTCGTTGTTGCCGTTGTATTATCCAATTGGGAAATAACTACTTAGAAGTGGAAGCTCAAATATTACTTGTCTTCGACGTCGTTCAATGTAATTGTAATTTTGATTAGAAATTTCACTTGAAAAAGATGACACAAAGTTCACAAAGATTCACATTAAGATTGCTCTACACAGCGAATTGATTTCATTTCAAGTTTTATTGCAAAACACGTTTCGTAATGTTTACAAAATTCCTTCAATGGCAAGGTTGAAAACAGGATGCACAGGTAACACTCTGAATAATTACATTTTTCCACCATTTATCACATTTTATAGTATATACGAATATGTATACCTACATTCGCGCGGCACGTGTAACTCTATCGAAATGTACTATTTACAAGCACGTATCTTTTCGCAGCCGATGGAGTACCTATAACTTTCTAAATCGGTTTTCTTTAATTTTGATTGATTATTCACTCAAAAGAAGGAAAAAAAAAACACCAAAGCACACGCACACACATACATATTTTCAAACTCGCGCGCGATAATAATGGCGACAACGATAATATGTAATAGTCAGCAGGAACTCAACTGAACTCAAGTCTGAACTTTTCTGGGAGCACAGAAATTTAATTGCCAAACCCCAGTTTGCGTTTTTTTTTGTTTGGTTTTGTTGTTGTTGTTTTTGCTATAATTGTTCTTGATGAGACTTTGACGCGCGCGGCAGTACGTATCCGCAGTCGATCAAAGTTAAAATGATATACAATTTCAAGCAGCATACAAAATTATAACGAAATTAAGGATCATGTGCTATGCTGTACGTACATATGTGCGTACTGGGCCAGGCCAAACTGGCTGACAGGCTGGTTGGTTGTTCAACCGAATACGACGTGGCATCACGCCATGTCAAAACTTTCGTACGTACATACATACATGAACGTCAAACACCCCACCCTGGTCGGTGAGCCGACCGACCAACCAACCGGCCGACCGGCAGCCCTCTGATGTATGAATATGCATCAGTGAGTGCGGGTGTATGCGATGTTACATACATACATACATAAGTACGTTTGTAGGTGTTTTGTAGATACGATTATGTGTGTGTGTGACGCTCGTCAACGATTTATTTATGTAGTAGTGCTAATGATGATTGTGGCGGCAATGTCGCTGTTGATAATAGTGGTGTTGGTGGTTGAAATGGCTTCAGCAATGCGGACGTGAGCACAGCAAATACAGACGTTTGTCTGTATTAGTGGCAATGACAACAGACCACGAATCGTTAGTCGTACTAATAATATGTGTGAAAAATAATGATGCTTCATAACCCAAAGGACGACGAATGACAGAAAAAGAGAGACAGTGGAAAATATGTACAGAGGCAGAGAGAAAGAGAGAGAAAAAATGTAATGAAAGCGTGCTAGAAAAGGATAGCAATCACGATTCGACTGCCAAAGCATGGACTCTGGCTCATTAGAGATAATGAAGGTATAGTATTGTCTCTCTTTAACTTGGTTAATTTTGTTAGCTCGTTTGTTTGGTCTTTACGTGCTTCCTCTTACCTATTATTGTTGTGTATTCTTTTTTTCGCTACAATGCTGTTGCTGTTGTTGTGTTTCGACATTTATTTGTTTATATTCCCCCCATTTTCTGTTTGTTTTTTTTTTTTTTTTTGTTGATCCAATAAGGGTTGCATGTCGATGTTAATATTTGTCGCGTATATTTCACGTATATTCCTGATGCTATGTTGTATACGTACTATGACATTACAAAATGCCAAACGTCTATCGACTGATGGTGTTTACACACACACACGCAGGCTGAAATGAAACAACATTTCATATATGTATATTGTACTAGGAATATTAAGACTTATAATATATATAAGACTTATAAAAACCCAGTGGAAAAATATATGAGGTATCTACACGATAATTCAGGAATTTCCTGCATCTTAAAGTAAAGCACTTTCAATTGCCTCTTACGTGAAAGAACTATAATAGAAGGCATCAAAATGGGCCATCAACTGCATTATCGTTTACTTACAAGAACAGGCTTTAATTTATGTACCAATATTTCTATATAAATATTTACAATTTATTGCCAAAATTCTAACAAAGTTTTGTTGAAAATTGAACAAAGCTGAAATTCTGGTTAGTTTTTTAACTTTAAATAAAATAAATACTTGGGCATTCACTTCGACAGAAGGCTGAACTGGAACAATCACATAGAGGCAAAGAAAACTCAGATCGAGCTAAGGATTGATCAGTTATGGTGGCTGTTATACAAAAGCTCAAAGTTGAATTTCGAATACAAAGCGCTATTATATAAAGCAAACCTAAAGCCAATCTGCACTTATGCTATTCACTTATGGGGCACCGAATCTCCCTCAAATATCGAAAAATTGCAGCGAATACAACCCAAGTGCCTGCGAATTATTGTAATCGCGCCTTGGTATATGACGAACGCTAACATTCATCGAGATTTTAATGTACCCACAATTTCTGAGGAAGTTGCAAAGTTCTGCAGAAGCTACATTCAAAAATTACACAACCATCCGAATCCTCTTGCTAGACAATTGTTGCTGAACACAGGCCATCGTCGACTAAAAAGAAATGACACATTGAATACGCTGTCTAATTGCTAAACCTCGCGACTGAACAAATTGTGATGGAACAACGGGAATATCACATAATTTAAAGTTAGTTTGTAAGATTTGAGTGGAAGGAGTGCAGAGAGACGTCTTTTCAGGCGCAAGAAAAGAGGATAAGAAAGACGCGAGTGTGAGGAGATAGAGATGTGTACCGACAAGAATGAGACTCGAAAATTCTTCGAAAAGATCAAGCGCCTGAGTGGAGGATTAAATCCCGGAGCCTCTTCTTGTCGTGATGGAAATGGGAATCTGGTTACAGATGTCCAGAGTGTACTGAGCCTATGGAGGGAACACTTCTCCACGTTACTGAATGGCGATGCTACGAACAATTCCGCCAGTGGAGGAGTTTGCCCGATAACCCCAATTACAGATGTTCCACCACCCCACTATGACGAGGTTGAAACGGCCATTTTAAGGCTGAAGAACAACAAAGTTGCAGGTGCTGATGGCCTGCCTGCCGAGTTGTTTAAGACCGGAGGCGATGAGCTGCTCACCTGCATGCACCAGCTCATAAGCAAAATATGGTCGGATGAAAGCATGCCTGATGATTGGAGGCTCAGTGTTTTCTGTCCTGTACATAAAAAAGTTAAGCCACAATTTGCGCCAACTACCGTGGAATAAGTCTCCTGAGCATCGCATACAAAGTTCTATCGAGCGTACTGTGTGAAAGGTTGAAGCCTATGCTCAACAACCTGATTGGACCGTATCAGTGTAGCTTCAGACCTGGTAAATCCACCATCGACCAGATTTTCACACTGCGCCAAATCCTGGAGAAGACCCAAGAAAACCAGATCGACACACACCACCTATTTGTTGATTATAAAGCCGCTTTCGACAGTCCGGTAAGGGATTACCTCTGCGCAACAATGTCTGAGTTCGGTATTCCTGCAAAGCTCATTCGACTTTGTAGAATGACACTGCATAACTCGAGTTGTGCAGTGAAAATTGGGAAGGACCTCTCCGCACCGTTTAATACCGAACGGGGTTTCAGACAAGGTGATTCGTTATCATGCGACTTCTTCAATCTTATTATGGAGAAAATAATACGAGCTGCTGATCTACGACATAATGGCACTATCTTCAACAAAAGTATCATGCTGTTAGCGTATGTCGACGATATTGACATAATCGGCATGAACACGCGAGCAGTCAGTGCAACATTCTCAGAGTTGGAAAGAGAGTCGCGTCGGATGGGTCTTACGGTGAACAAGGGCAAGACGAAGTATATAGTGTTAACAAACAAAGAGTCCCGGCGTCTTGGACATCACGTCACTGTTGACAACTACGCTTTTGAAGTAGTAAAGGACTTTGTCTATCTTGGAACCAGCATTAACAGCAGTAATGACGTCAGCTTGGAGATCATGCGTAGGATAACTCTTGCTAACAGGTGTTACTTTGGGCTGAGTAAGCAATTGAGAAGTCGAGCCCTTTCTCGAAGAACGAAAACTACACTCTACAAGTCTCTCATCTTGCCTGTCCTAACATATGGCGCTGAAGCCTGGACAATTTCCACCTCGGATGAGCGAATGCTTGGAGTTTTCGAGAGAAAAGTCCTACGCAAGATCTTTGGACCTATTTGCGTTGGTGGCGAGTACCGAATAAGGTACAACCATGAGCTGTACGAGCTGTATGCCGATATTGACATAGTAAAGCGCATCAAAATCCAGCGGCTGCACTGGCTAGGTCATGTCGAGCGAATGGAAGAACACGCTCCAGCTAAGAAGGTGTTATATTCGGAACCCGCTGGAGGACGACGCAGAAGAGGAAGACCTAACCTGCGGTGGAAGGACCAAGCACTGGAGAACCTGACGGCGCTTGGAATTTCTAACTGGCGCCAGCTAGCAAAGAACAGATATGGCTGCTGCATGTTATTTTCGGCCTAAATCGATATTTGGTTGTTATGGCCACATAAGTAAGTAAGTAAGTTGTAAGATATGAATACATATTGTGAGTTTCTCCGATGATAGAAATATTCAATAAATTCTTAGTATATAAACAAACAAACATAAAGAAAAGTTTTAACTACAAGTATTTGAAGTGTTCATTTGGGTTATCTTTATAAAATATTCTAAATTTCAAGCACCACTTTAAGCCGTTTAAAGAAAATGAATAAATAAATATGTGGCACTTATAAGCTCCGAAGGGCTCTTTGGCCGAGCTTCTCTTTCAGTACTGTTGTGCGTGTTAAATTTTGGACAGTATTAGAAGGGACCTACTTATTTTAAAAGAGTCCGAACGGCAGAACTCTTGTGACAGCACTTTTTCTGAGCTTTGTCCAGGTTTCTATCAGCAGCTTATCCATAGCAAATTTTTACTGCCGAAAGAATTGCCAACTGCTCGCAGACAGGTGGGGACTGTTGGAAGAAACATCTTTTCGGTATTAAATTTATGGTTCAGCCGAGGATTGAGCCCACCTACAGGCACCCATCTTTTGCCTGTCATTAATTCATTAAACAATATCAAGGTGTAAAATCATAAAATAAAAGCTTAAATTGAGTTAATTTAGTTTTGGGAACCGTTATGTTTAACGACTGTAAAGTTTTCATAATGAACGTTTTTGAAATTTTTGGAAAAACCTAAAGAATTTCACTCCGTAAGTAACAAAAGTCAAATTTCTTACATAAAAGTATCTTTAGGTGATCCAACTACAAAAAGTTTATTTCAATCTTCAATCTGAAGCTATCTATATATGTAGTACATGTGAAGTACCGACCAAAGTGAGTACTCCTTTTAACAAAGTCGCAAAAAATAATAAATAAAAAAGTAACTAAGTGATGTATAGCTTCAAAATTTGGTGATATTTTCTTTTTTCATTCAGTAAACAAGATCGTTCCAGTATAAAATTTATAAATTAACTTCAACTCGGTTATTCCTTATTGCCTGAAAATTAATTGAAATTTATGATAGAAACTAGGAGACCCCACAGAAGGAGAATATCTACGTATTATAAAAGAATTAAATTTTCTACTGGGTGTATGCATTATATATGGCCAATTTGAAGTGTATGTCTGACACACTTACTCATCGAATGTGCAACTTTTGTTTATTGTATTCGCTGGTGCGGCTTTTGGTATTAATGCGCAAAATTCCAACTTATTGTAATTCTTACTAAGAGTGAAAGTGCAGGTATTTGTTTAAGGAAACAAATTTGAATTAAAAGGCAAGTGTTAATGGTATAATTTTTAATACTCGGTACTCAAATAACGTAGATACCAAAGAAGTCGTTTAGACCAGTTTTGCTATAAATGGTATCGTATCGTAAACTATCCCAAAATCAAGAAGAAAACACGTCAAATCATCAAATTGTTCGTCTATCGTAGTTTATACTGGCATTGACGCACACACACACACACACTCAGATATACGCATGCGTATTTGTTGTTGCTTTTGTTTTCGTTTCTTGCAGCCAATTTTTCATCGTGAAATTTGATGTTTAAATGCTGTCCATTAACTTCTAAAGTTTCTGGTGAAATGATATCCTCTGAAAGTAGCGCCTGTGGCAACTTGTCGCCTTTGGCCCAACACGAATCCACCGTCTCTGATGACCAGTGCTGCCTTTTGTGTTACATCTATCTTTTTTTTTTTGTTATTTAGCTTCGAAATTGAGTATTTGTCTACGAACATAATTTTTTTATAAGAATTTCCATCTGGCAGCAACATAATTGGGACGACATATTTAGCTACATTATCATTCTTATTTGTTAAATAGTCAACTGTGTTGCGCGAGGTATTTGTTCCTATTACAAGATATACAAGCAAAAAATCCAAGGAAATTTGCTTACTGATAAACAATTCGAGGTTGCAAATTGCAATTTGCTCACCTTACTGCGCACTCTAAAAAGAATATGCACACCGAGGTTACATCACTTTTCAACACTGGAATGCAGTTCAGCTCATAATGATGTTAAACTCTCGTAATATTTATTTAAACAGTAATGCATCCAATTCACTAGTTCACTATGGAATAATATAATTTTGAATTTTTCAGCAATAAACTCTTTTTGTAGAATGCTGAAATAGTTTTCTTTGGAATGGTACCCACCTGTCGGCAACAATTGGCAATTCTTCCGGCAGTAACAATTTGCCATGGAATATCTTCTAAAAACAACTCTGTGACAAAGCTCAGAAAAAGTGATGTCGCAAGAGTTCTGCCATTCGGAACCGGCTAAAATAAGTAGGTCCCTTCTAATACTGTCCAAAATATAACACGCATAACAGTAATGGAAGAGAAGCTCGGCCACATATTATTATTTTTTTTTTTTTGAATTTGAAAGCGCCTGTTTATAGATTGTAATAATATAATTAATTGTTTTATGAATGTATTTTCTCATATATTCATACCTAATGTACATTCTTTCAAAAAAGTACCGGGAATTGGTCATTTGAAAAGCCCGCTTAATGGGATTGTCAAACTTTTTTTTTGTGGTTCAGTTGGCACAATTGTGATCTATACTGACGCTGAGTTTGAGCGCAATGTGATCGATTTTGTAAATTTTTTCAAGTTTGTTTTGCGATTTTCATAACGGAGAAAATTTTCGAACAAAGAAATTGTCTGAAATTTTGCATTGCAAATGAAATTACGTGTACTGAAACGAATTTTTGTCAAAAACTCAACAAACAGTATGGAACAACCACCGTATCCACCTAAAATGGCTCTTGCCAACTTTTTTATCTTTGCAAAACTCAAATTACCAATTAGAGGTACTCGATAGGAGACAAAAAAGAGAATTCGCGGCGAGAACTGGTGTCGGTTCCGCAAAACGCGATTAAAAAATATTTTGATTGGATTAAACTCAAACTCAAGGTCAGTATAGAGAACACTTGTGCCAATTGAGCCACAATCTCTTTAAGCGGGCTTTTTGAATTACCAATTCCCGGTACTTTTTGACTCAATTTATGATTCGATTGTTGAAAAATAAAATATTAGCTTCTACTGAAATGGTGAAAAGGTTGGCCTCTTCTTAACATTTTTTTTTTGGGGCCAGTTAGCTTTTTCTAGCTTATTTATTTCGCCGATTTAGCTTTTTTATTTTTGAACTCCTGGCAACACTGCTGATGTTCCTCACGATTTATTCAATCTGGTATAAAAGGCATCTTCAATATCTACGATCTCAAATACGATTAAAGGCTCGCGATAGTTACGGTCTTTGATGTCTTCAAAATTTCTAACCGTACTGTACAGAAAACCTACTCGACACTATTTGTTTCATAATACTATATATTGAATCATCTATTTGAACTCTTCCAACTAACATAGCGCATGCATCACAGTCATGTGCAGCCAATCGGATTGTAAGAACAACAAACAAACACACGTATTCCAACAAGAACATTTTGTATGCGCAATGAATTAGTACTCGTTAAATGTAGTACCCTCGAACCATTCATTCGCATGTATGTATGTGGGCATGTGCATACTTATACATGTACCAACAGAGTTTCAATCTGTTGCTGCTTCGACTGCAATCAAAAATGAGACTGTAATTCATTAAAACAACAACAACATCGATAGAATATGGCGGAAGAGAGTGGGAGCAAAATATACAGATGATTGTGAAACCTTTCGTTCTTGTTTTTGTTGTGTTTCATCATTTTACATTCTTTTTGTTGTTGTTGTTATTTCTTTCTTCATTGCGAAACAGTGTAGGAGTTTGTACTGCATACAGATTCATACATATGTACATAAACTAGCATGTAAGCTACCATTCCTACAATGCCTTTTTACCGTTTGGTAGTAGAACAAGAAGACTAAGAAATGAGAGTATTTTTGATTTTGCATTCACGTTTGCGTTTTTATTTGGAGCATTTTTAACTAAAACAAACAAATAAGTTGACAAGAGGCAAAACATAACAACAGCAACAACTACGACAACATTTTAAATGAAAAATTGGTTGGTTGGTAGGTACATGCATAGAGAAATGAGTAAAATGTGATATAAAAGTTACTGTGCTGCGACTGATACGCGATATTCAAGTACCTACATACATACATACATACATATATGTGGATATACAGACCTTTTAGTTGTTGTTGTTGTTTTGTTAATTCTCTATACGTATTTGGATATATTTGAAATACATAATATACATACAATATATCTATAAAAAAAAAATAAATATGTGGCACTTAAAGCCCCAAAGGGCTCATTGGCCGAGCTTCTCTCCCATTACTGTTGTGCGTCTTAAATTTTGGACAGTATTAGAATGGACCTACTTATTTTAGCCGGTTCCGAACGGCAGAACACTTGTGACATCACTTTTTCTGAGCTTTGTCACAGAGTTCTTTTTTTTTTTTTTTTTTTTTTTTTTTTTTTAGAAGCTTTTTCATGGCAAGTTGTTACTGTCGGAAGAATTGCCAATTGCTTGCCGACAGGTGGGTACCGTTCGAAAGAAAAATCTTTTCGATATTAAATTTGTTATGCATCAGCCGGGTATTGAACCACGACCTACAGATCAGAAGGCGAACACACTAACCACTGAGCTACGGCACCCACAATATATCTATATCCAATACAATACAATACATACGAGTATATACACATGCGAATACATACATACATATACTATTACAGACTACATTGGCATCGAGATAAATCTTCTTAATAGGATGCAACAACAAAGAACGTAAAATTACATATTGACAAAAAATGAAAACAAAAAAATATATTTTTATTATTTTTCTAACTTTTTCTGTTTCGCTTTGCTTTTTTTTTTTTTAATTGCAAGAATTGTTGCTGTGCTGCAACGTAATAGAGTAGAATATTTAAAGCACTTAAATACATACCTCATGAACAAATTTTAGCAACGAACGCATTTATTTACCTTGTGGATACATATAAAATTGCGATACCAATCCCGGGTTCCCGAGGAACGATATTAAATGTTGCCAATCAACTTATTCACAGATAAGCATAGACATGTTTTATTTGATGATTATACACAATTAGCAATAGCATGACAAACTCTCATCTGCAATTAGATATCGTATATCTAGATATTGAAAAGTTGTCATCACTATCGAAAATTTGACTTCTGTTTTGTAAAACATGTAATTAAAACAATAATAATAATTAATAACATTTCAATTAATTTCAATTAATTCTGTATTTTCCTGCTCGGCGGTCTTTTCTATTGGACTACCACACTGTAGCGTGGTGACACTGCTTTTTATCCACAACTAAAAGGATGCAACAACAAATGGGATAAATATCGCCGCAAATAAAATACGGCTAATACTTTACATAATATTTTTGTAGCATCCCTGATATTCCGGGATCAATCAGAGTGTCGATAATTCGCATTCCTAATATACAAATATTGCACATTTGAATAGAGAAATTGTCCTGCAATCAAAAACATTTTACAAAATATAAATTGAGCATTTCATGATCTATGTTAATTAATAATAATACTAATTGTATACTATACCATATAAACAGAATCTACGCAAATCTTTCACTGTATGCTTTCACTCAGTTTCGTTCGCTCAAGAATTAATGGGATACAACGATGGAAGCGGATTTCTTTACATTGGATGGACAAGAAAAAATAGCATACGTAATGCAAGCTAAACACTTTTGCCACAGGCTGTGGACTAGATGTTAACCCGGGAGACACTGAACTCTCGCGACACTACTTGAACAATAGTTAATTAATTAACTGATTAATTAATCAAAATTTATCAAAAAAATAAATAATTATTTCAGGCAAGGCAGATATATTTAGGGGTTTACTGGACTCAAAACTGAATTGAAAACTGAAATATGGAAGCTTCGACCTTGTCCTTAATCCATACTAACATAGTTTGGTGGCCATGAAAGAGCTATAATGTTGGAAAACTCTGTACTCTTGGGACTAGCTCCGCGGAAGCTCTGAACGTGATGCTGCATCATTAAAACTATCGCCACTATATGGTAGTTACGCTTAACGCAGTCTTTGCTGGATGAAACGCAAATACAGATGGGATCAACATATTTTAACAGCGATTTCAGAGGTAGGTTTCCGAAGAGGATCGAACGAATACAAATTAGCTTTCAAATGGAATGTAATATCGCAATATTACAGATGGTTCTGAAATGGACTAAGGAATACGCGTGAGGGGTTTTTCCCCCACGGGGACATAAGCCACTCAATTCGTTTATATTATACATAAGTTGGAAACAAGATCAAGGATAGAATCGGGCTAAATCTGTTCGTTGACATCACTCTAATTTGAGTTCCGTGCCATAGGATCATCGAAGCGAATGAGAGTGGCAAATGAACTAGTGCTGCTCTGGATAAAACTCTAAGGGTATAGGTTTGCGATCCCCAGGAGTTTGTCAAAAGAACGAACTACTAGGAAAAGGAGGGGGCATATCCGAATAAAATAATAACCTGACAGACGGCAGTATTGCGGATTAACTAAACGGCTGATTGCTGTTTTATTATGTCTGCTGACTTACATTACTATCACTATCAACTTCTGTCATCTATTCTGTCACTCTCGATATGAGAAAATCTGCAAGAAGTACGTGAACTGAAAACTATCAGAAACTTGTAAATTGACATTCACTGTTCATAATTGACAGCTGGATTTGTTTGTTCGCCAATACTTTTCATGTTGAAAACTGTAAACAATTGTTGAAAGTTTTTCGTTAGCGAACACACCTAATATTTTGTAAAATGGATGGAGAAAAATTCACAATAGACAATTTTCAGCAGTGTTGCTATAGCAAATTGCCGTAATCCTCTTTTATTTTGAGAATTAACTCATGGAGTTTATGCGGATTAGCTGCAGTTAATGCCCTAGTTAATTCGAATTAACTCGGTAATCCGGTATTAGATATCATATTTTGTCGTCTATCTTAAAGGACTTTTGCGAAGTCTGTGGTGTTAAAACGGCATCTAATACTAATTGCGTACACAGCAGAATTTCTGTGGATCAACCAATGTAACCAACCACAACCAATTCTACAATAGTTAATTTTAAAACGTTAATGTTCAACTTTAGGACCTTAATGAACAAAGGACTTTGCCGGGCTTAAGTATGTGGTGGTACACGGTATGTTTCGTATATTTCATTCCAACAAAATTTTGGTCTTGACATTAGAAAATTCTCGAGGTTCTATATGAGAAAATTGAATCGGTTTCAATTTTCGGTTTTTTATTTATTTGCGAAGATTTGGAGCTAATGGATATTGAACCAAAAGGAAAAATTCACGAACTGTTTGTAGTCGAAAAATTCATTTAGAACGCAAAAAAGAAAATGCATATGGAAAATTGAAATTTATTTGTATCGCTATAAAGTAAATGTGTATGAAAAGTTAAGAGGAAAATTTGAATAAAAACTTTGAACATAAACAATTTGTTAGATGGAATTTACATGAAAAAACTGTCGTTGTTTTTTTTTCTATTCAACGTGTTGGAAGAATGGAATAATGCAGAATAATGCGACTGCTGTACTTGCTGATTACCCGAAGTGAGAATATATTGGACTCAATGAGAATCGATCTGTTAACACCTTTGGGCGAGGATTTCCACATCCTCCTTTGGAAAGGAAATCTTTACGCGTATCAACACTTGAAACCTTTTGACTATACCGGAAGTAAAACGAATACCGTTGAAACCTATTCAAATTTAGTACTAATACAATAATACAGTGATATATATTGTATGTACGGCTCATATAAATTCGGTAGGAAAGTACGCCATTTACGTTGAATGAAAGCCCTGAGCTGCATCAAATTTCTGAATGTTTTTCACCGGAGCCTAGTCTTGATGATGGCCCAAGCATTTTCAATTGGATTGCAGTCCATGCAGTGCACAAACGGCGTTTGTGTTATGGATCATTGTCTTCCAACAGCAGCCAATAGCGGTTTACTGTGCCGTAAAACCTTTTCATGGTGGTTAATAGTGCACGTTGATACAAATAGCACATACGTTCGGCAGTCAGTATTCTTGCAAATACTACCAACAATGGTGTAGCCAGGATTTTGGCAAGGTGGCGGCTGATATGAAAATGATGTATAAGAAACAAATTTTATTGAATGAAATTCCATCAGCCAAGGGTAGATCTATCCCCCTGATCCCCTCCCCTGGCTACGCCAATGACTTTCAATGTTCCAAAACCACGTTCACAAAGGACACCGTAACCATGAAGCTTCTGTGGTTGTTTTACTGTTCTGTTTGCTGCTGTACACCAAGTAAGAGTCAATGGATTCGATAACCAAAACGACGATTGATCAATATAAATAACAAATTTTTTTCTGCAAATTGTGTAAGTTTTCAGTTACCCACCTTAACTGATCTTCTCCGTATTATCAATTGCGATGCCTGTATATTACGACTACGTATGCGTTGGGCGGCTTGACGCACTGAAGTACCTTGATATTGTTCACAGAAGTAAACAATCTGCTGATCTTGACGTGATTTTGGTGCTACGTTTGGCTTGATGTTAGAATGGTCGTTAGAATGGTCGGCAGCGTTAATCCGGATTAACGATTTAATTCGAATTAACTCGAGCATTAACTGCAGCTAGTCCGCATTAACTTCACGAGTTATTTCTCAAAATTAAAGAGGATTAGAGCAATTTTCGATGGCAACACTGCTAAAAAATTTCTATTGTGAATTTTTTTCGATCCATCTTACAAAACAATATGTGTGTTTGCTTATGTGTATTTTTTTTTTGTTAACAGCGTTGGCGAACAAATAAATCCAGCTGTCAGTTACGAACAGTGAATGTCAATTTACAAATTTCTGATAGTTTTCAGTTCTCGTACTTCTTGTATATTTTCTCATATTGAGAGTGACAGATGACAGAAATTGATAGTGATAGTAATGTAAGTGAACAAACCACTTGAAGGAATCTCCGAAGATATAGAAAATTATATGTATATATTTGTGATCAGAGTCGCTTAAATTTTCGATTTCACGATATCCGTCCGTCCGTCCGTCTGTCCGTCACCTGGCTGGTTCGCACGATAACTTGAGAAAATATTGAGCTATTTTAAGGAAATTTGGCTTAGTAACCTATGATCCAAGGGTACCGAGGGGATTGATATTGGGTATGATCGGTCAATTACCAGGACCACACGAAGCATTCAAAGCGACTAACCTCGGAATTTTCAAAACCTTCAACTCACTTAATATACTATCTGCAACAACAATATTTGGCAAGTGGAGTTATATTATATTGTTACATAAACTTGCAGAAATGGGCAAGCCACGCCTACTCTTTATAGTAGCTCCCATACAAAGTGTCTGCACTTCTTTTAAATTGAAGCAGCTGTAACTTCTGCAATCTTCTGTATAGAACAACCATAATTGACACTTAGAATAATATCGTAGTCAGAAATAATCTGGCAAAAACTCAGCATGCCCACTTAATGGCGCTACCATACAAAGTTGCGAAAATTAAAAAAAATTTACTGCTATAACTTACGAACTATTCAGCGTATGATATTCAAATTTAAGGTGTGGATTAATACTGCAAAGTTAATAAGATTTACAAGAAAGAACTTTTTATATAGCTCTTGATCTTAAAATCCATCTTAAAATTATCCCCTTAAAAAACCCCATAACTTACAAAATATGTTGTAATATTTTGTAATCTGGTCCACGCCTACTACTAACTTAATGTAGCTCCCATACAAAGTAGTGAAAATAAAGGAAAAAGATGGATATTCGAACAAACTTTATATATATATATATATATATATATATATATATATATATATATATATATATATATATATATATATATATATATACATATATGTATATATATATATATAATTATATATATATATATATATATATATATATATATATACATATATATAATTATATATATATATATATATATATATACAGCTGCGGTAAAAAAAATAGCACTGTGGGTTAAATTAGTCATTTTTAATGATCCAGGCTTTATTCAGAATTTCTTGAAAAAGAATTTTTATGTGATATAAAGATAACAATCTTTTATATAAAATGATAATTTATTTTTGCAATTCTATTTATATTTCCATGAGATATTTGCAAAAATTTAATACTAGTTAAAAAGTAGGCGGGAACAAAAATAGCACTATCATTCAAAAATGCCAAACTTTTGCATAAATTTAATTTTAAAATCGAAAAGTAGGTTTAGGAAATTATAAAATATAGTTAAGTAATCTAATATTTAGTGGCATGACCTTTATTATTTATAACGGCAGCACATCGTCTCGGCATTGAATTCACTAAATCTTCAAAGCGACTAATTTCAGGAGTAATGGGAATTTTGCTCCATTACTCCTGAACTACAGCCCAAAGATCTTCATTTTTTGTTGGTTTCGCCTCAGACACATCTTTTTTGACGTCCGCCCAAAGATTCTCAATGGGGTTAAGGTCTGGAGACTGCGCGGGCCACTCCATGACGTTAATGGAATTGTCTTCAAACCATTTGCGGGCTTTCTTGCTCGTATGTTTTGGATCGTTGTCCTGTTGGAAGATCCACAACAGTGGTAATTCTTCTTCCGCATACGGCAGCATCACGTTTTCGAGAATATCAACGTAAACATGTTGGTCCATGACGGTTTTTATCCAGTGTATGGGGCCAACTCCATGATAAGAAAAGCAACCCCATACCATTATACTCGAACCACCATGCTTAACCGTCTTGCAGGTGAAGCGGGGGTTATACTCTGCATTAAGTGGTCGTCTTACATAAGAACGAGAACCTTTTCCACCAAACAACACAATTTTGCTCTCGTCAGTCCATAAAATGTTCCTCCATTTCTCCACAGGCCAATTCAAATGTTCTTTTGCAAACTTTATACGCTTGGTAACGTGCTTTGCACTTAAAAGTGGAACTTTTCTTGGACTACAGGCATTGAGGTTATGTTCACGTAAACGTGCTCGAACTGTTTCAACGCATGCTGATATTTCTAATTCCTTTTTTAACTCCGTGGCTGGCTTGAAAGGCTCCATTCTGCTCTGCCGAACTAATCGCTGCACCAATAACTTTGACATTACGGGTTTTCTTCCACGTTTTTCATCTTTTTCTACGAATGTGATGGCATTGCGTATCATTTTGTTAGAGCAGCCCAATATTCTTCCTATTTCAGCATAGGTTTTTCCCTCTAAAATCATTTTTTTAATGATTTCTCTTTTTTCGGCACTACAATGTTTTCCGCGACCCATAGCTTCAATAATTTTTATTATTTTTTTGTTCGACCGGATTGATAATTAAAAGAACACTTGATGCGTTACGCACTTTTCACTTTCTGTCAAAATATTTAACGAAAACTTGTTTTAGAACACAAGAACAGTTTTAGTGCTATTATTTTTACCGTTTGATTTTGCTCTTTACTCTCAACCATACATAATACAAAAACAACTATAGATATTGAGTGAGTTAAAATGCATTATTTAGAGAGGTGGTATATAATAGATGTTTACAAAAATAAAAAATTGCAGAAAAAAATTACATTAGAATTTTTATTTAATGAGAGACGATTTCGTTCACAGCAGTGCTATTATTTTTCCCGGCACTGTATATATATATATACATATATATATATATATATATATATATATATATATATATATATATATATATATATATATATATATATAAGGTAATTTTTTACATTTCCATTGCTCCGCCCAATGCTGGATAAATAACTTTGATAGCAACTGCAATGCTTAATTTTTAGCCACTATAGTGGCAAACTAGGAACACTTCTTCAAAACGTTTTTCGAAATAATCAGAATTCATGTTTTCACTTCACAAAACATAAACAAAGATTCTGTGCCACTACCAATCATTACATCATATCAGCTTTAACATAGGGAAGAGTAAAGCATATGTATTAAAAAATCACCAAATTGTTTCTAGTGATCGCAGAAATTGTTACAAAGATGGACGATTGTTCCCCTCTCTTCATCCGCCCTGAATCGTCATTAGTTCGATTATTCTCCAACTACTTTTACTGTTGAAGGAATCTTTCGTAACATATATTATTGTTGTCTTCATTCAATTTGAAGGTGAGTAAAATATTTTAGTGGTCTGGCTCAGAATAGTTCCTAAAATATCAAAGATTTTTTTCCGAGGAAACAAAAATAAATTTCATATTTGAACCAGCCTTTTTTTTTAATAAGTGATTATATTCGTGTTTTTCGCTGAGCCAGATTGTCAAATTTTCGCTCCAAACAATTTGACTCGCCCTTAATCAACGAAAAATCATACCATACCCCTTTCCATCTGTATCATAGATTTTAAAATATACATTTTCTGTCATGTAGTGCTGCATAAATTTTACTCCGATATATTAAACACAAAAAAAAAACATATAAAGTCAACAAACACACATACACACAAAAGAACTAAATGAAATATGATCGAATACTTTATATTGGACACCCGAGGTGTTTGCAGTCATTCGGAAATGAGTGCATCCACGAATGAATGAATGAATTGACAGCGAAGAAAATATTAAAAAATGAAATAGCAATTGGTCGAACGCAATTGAGCATTGACAGTTGGTGAAAAAGGAAAATATACCTTAGGCATATTTTTGTACAAGAACAACTATGAGGTACATAATAGACATAATTTGTATGTTTATTGATATAATTATTATTATATAATTATATAATTATTTAATTTGTATTAAATAAATATTCAATTATTTGTGACGACTTGAATTCAGAATTCTTGAGTACCACCGCCACGCTAGATAGATTATGATAGTAATGAAATCTACTTTAATTTGTGAGACGCCTTAGTACATAGAAACTGGCAGCTATAACAGTAATCCGCTTATTCATCTAATTTCTTGTAGTACTCGTACATAGTGCGCAATCAAATCTGACTACCGTTTAAAGGTGGAAAATGCTTTGTTTTGCTATCAAATGCAACGTATTGTATTTACCTACATATTTGACCAAAAGATGTTCGCTTATGTGCAATCTTCGACTACTCTCCAATATACATACAACATATTTTGATTTGAACAACTTCGTATTAATCACTTCATAACATATACATTTTCGAACATTTTATCATCTCGCTCATTGAGAAAATATATGTATCTGCTATAAAGGCGAATATTGATGAATGCATTTCTAATTTGATGACAACCGCATTTATCACCCTCTGTATTCTGTTTGTTTCACACCAACACCCTTCGTATGTATGTATCCACACATACATATGTACAAGTATATGCGTATTTGTAAAGTGAATTCAGTGTAATCATTTGCAATTAATTTTGGGTAATAATTGCTATTGTGTCTTATGTTGACATTTGTAGAACAGAAAAGCTATTTTTGCATCGCACTACGACGCATCGCGTATTTGTGATGTGTGTGTGTGTGTGTGTGTGTGTGTGTGTGTGTGTGTATGTATGCACATTACTGGTGCACTAGCAGCATCATTACCACCACCACCACCACCATCATCATGATCATTACTAGTAGGTAGTACAATAGTTGAAATTGTATTGTCGGCCTTTGCAGCAAAACATTGTGACACTCTTGAGGCTATGCGCATACACACAAACATATGTGGTACAACCACCACTCTCTTGACATAATGAGATGGCGTTATTATAGTACCTCTTGTGTTGATCGACTTTAAATTGTTCACCATCACAGCAGAGAGTTAACATGAACACCTGCTGATCTCCTTTTTATTATAATCAATTTCTCATAATACTGATGCGATAATCAAAGACTTTTGAGGAATTATTGCATTGTTATGCGTGTGTTTGTACCCAGAAGGAAAATACAAAATACATAGACATACTACCCTTTCCATACTTCAAATTCAAAAGTCAATAAGAAATGATACAATATCATGTGTGTATATGAAATTGCTGAAGGCGAAAGTGCTTATGCATTACCCTGAATATAATTTCTAATGCTTGCGATGAAAAATAACATTTTACATTACGGCATGCACACGGTTCTGCATACACAAAACGAATCATAATTATCGTGCTTCATGGAATAAATAACTTATATGAAAATAGGCATTCCTAAATATTATATTTTCCTACTGGGCATGTACATACAACCATCATGAATATTTATATAAATATATGTAAATGTATGTCCTTTATGCATTTATTAGCAAATAAGATAAGTAATATAAATTAGCTGAAGTATTGTGCAATTTAATATGCATTTAAATTATACATTTTATATAGGGGTAAATAAAATACCTATACATACAGGTAGAGACAGTGGTGTAGCCAGGATTTTGGCATTGAATGGATTTTAATGAATGATTTTTAAATACCTATATGTGATTATTTTGCTTTTTTGCAAGCCCATCGCACAAGGGGGGGATCTATCCCTCCCCTAGCTACGCCACTGGGTAGATATCATAGTTAAATGTGATATATTGTACGAGATGAAATACGGTCAAAGAGAAATTTGTTATTAACATATATCGCGAAAAAAGAAGAAAAAAGAAAAGCAGAAATAGCAACAATACCATAAAATATTGAATTATAAAGATCAGTGTGCCGAAAGAAAAAGAAATTCATCTAACTCATTGTACGTCACGACACTTACTCCATCTAATGCGGTCAAGAAAGTAATCAAAGGTGTTTTATTTATATAGAGCCATTTCACATTAAATGTAACAAAAAGTGTTAACTGACGGAAATGGGTGCTATAAACTTATATAATTGCTTATCCAATTTTCATAAAAAGGGTATCATTGCAAAGGCTAAAAATCAGACAGTTTTTATTATCTTCATAATGTTTCCTACAAAATATTTTTGTGAAAGAATCTAATTTTTAATTGTTTAAATCTTGTTCCATATTCCTAAAATGTTTTTGACTAAAACATAATCATTAAAAGTAAAAAAAAATTGTGAATCAGCTGTAGATGACTTGAATAAATATAATTTTTTTTTCACCTTAACAATGATGTTCTTCTGTATTTAAAATAAGCCTGAGTATGACAGCGGAAATCCTCATACTCTGATCCGTCGGACAAAATACGTTTTTTATTATGGGGCTGTTCTACTTATTGATTTAGTTATCGCTTGTGCTAACCCAATTTTTGATTGAAAGAATCGATCTTTAAATTTTCTTTAAAAAAACACAGAAGTGCCAAAGTTAGTTTGACTGAAAAATGAAAACAAGTACGATAACAATTACGACAACAAGTACATACTCGTACATTGAAATTATACAAATTTCTATTATAAATAAGAGGATGATATTCACTTAGAAGTTTCCAATTTCAAGTTGTTGCACTCTTCATGTTGTCAAAGTAAATGCACACACATGGACATACACTCATACTCGACAACAGCAGCAAAAAAAAAAAAAGAAAATTATAATATTGTAAATAATTGAAGAGAGCACAACTGAAGAGAATGATAGAAACACAAAAAATATAGGAAAAAGTTGACATATGTGTGCCTGAAGCGAAAATATTCAGTGTCACAGCAGGGTGAAATTATGTGCTGTATTTTCGACTATTAATTCGTCTTTACTTACTACATACTACATACATATTTTTTTCTGTTAATACTGCTTATTCGAATTTCACTTGACAAATCTATCAAAAATGTTGCAACTCTACTGCTATGCCTATAAAGTGATTGCTCTCGCCAGGCATGTCCGCAATCGATTTTCATTACAAGCATTGCAAGTATTTCTAGTACATGCGGCCTTGTTCTTGTGCTTCGACTAATATGTATTTATAACGAAAATAACATATTGCTTGATTGAAAAATAAATAAGCAAATTAGAAGATGAATATAGAAACACAATGGCCATAGTTCTAGTCAAATTTCAATTTATCTTATATAAAGTTAGGATTCGCTTTTTGACAGATTTTTGTATGGGAAAGATGTCGAACAAGTCGATACTAATTTTAAGATGGTTCTTAAATTTGACTATAACTACGGACCAATAAGTACAGTGATCGAAATTTGAGCCCTCTTCCAATAATTCAGACTGAAAGTATTGTGACTATGAGCTTTTTTTTTAATGTACACATTAAAACTTTAGAAGGAAATTAACACTTAAATTAAGCAATGAATCATCTAAATAATAGATCAAAGAACGTAAGTATATTCGTATTTTAAATACGATTGATGAAAAGTTTAGTCACCTTCCTCAAAATAAAAATGAATATAAAAATTTACTCAGCGCTCCACAAGTTATGTTGAAATTACAAATTTCAGTCGAATCGAATTTTGCGAAAGATCTCATGCATTGGACTAGACATTTTTGTGACGAGAAAATATTTATAATTTTTAATTTAAATTACGAGTACACCGTGAGACTCGCCTTCAGGATTCCATGAATTATGCATATAGTCCGAGATTACAATATATCTGAAATGATGATGAATGGACAAATTTTCAAGTCTTTTTACATTTCACCATCATATGAAGGCCAATATCTGGAAAAATTTGTAGAATACCTCCATATTTTCATCCAATGAAATCAAATTAAATCAAATTAAAAGGTCTGTCGCAACATTTCACTACTAATCATATGAATCTTGTTTTAGGGTACAACGTCTTATATAATAGATTTCAATCGGATTTTTAAATAATCAATCCCATATTTAGGTTAGGTTAGGTTATGCGACCGCCACCCAAAGGGGGGCGCACTCAGGCCAAATAATTGGCCCATTGTGTCACCATGCATGGTTGATGCTTACCATCCTATCTCCTCTGTTAAGCGGAACCATTGGGATTTCCTAATGAATAGAGCAATGTCCCTGACATCCATGGGTGCAAGCTCAGTGGTATCTGTAAAAAAGGCACTCCCTAGTAGAGTATGCCTTCTGCGTGCCAGAGATGAGATGTATAGATCTCTGGCAACTTAGTGCCCGATCTCGCCAATTCATCTGCCTCACAGTTCCCTGGAATGTCCCTGTGCCCCGGTACCCATACAATGCGAACATTGTAGTGCTCCGCTAGCTCGTTAAGAGCTGTGCGGCATTTAAGGGCAAGTGCCGATTTGGCGAACGCTCCTGCGAGAGATTTAATGGCAGTTTGACTGTCGGTGTAGATAAAAACATCTTTGAAGGATATTATATTACAGCGAAGTCACGTTGCCGCCTCCTTTATAGCCATTATCTCGGCTTGAAAAACACTGCAAAAGTCGGCTAATCGGAACTTGAGCTTAACGCATAAGGAATCAGAAAAGACGCCACCTCCTACCCTACCCTCCAATTTGGAGCCATCTGTGTACAATTGTACCGATTGAACTCCAGTTTCGTTGACAATACCCCTATTCCATTCTTCCCTTGAGGGTATATGGGTTGAGAAACTATTGTCAAAGCATGGTATGGGGATGGTATAGTCGATGGCATTCGGAATCGTAGTGCACTCCCCCAGGATCCTTGAATGTCCGTATCCTGGTTGAGCCCAGCGTGAAGCTATGTTTAGCCTATTGGTCTCACGACCGCAGAGTATAGCCATGATACGATTGTAGGACTCATCCCCCATCTTTTACCTATGGCTTTCTTACAGGAATAGAGTGCTGCAGTTGCTTTACGAACCCTTTCCATCGTGTTTGGTTTCCAACTTAGTTTCCTATCTAAAGTTATACAAAAGTATTTCGCCTGTTAGCTTTAGATTAGTTCTCCCAATTCTAGGTAAGGTAAAAATAGGTATTTTATGCTTTCTAGTAAAGAGGACTAGCTCAGTTTTGGCAGGGTTGATGGCCAGACCAGAGTTTGAAGCCCATTTGGACAGGATTGATAAGGCATGGTTCATCACTTCGATGAGTGTATTTAAATATTTCCCCGATGCCACAAGTGCCACGTCATCTGCATAAGCCACTGCTTTGCATCCCGTGGCCTGTAAAGATATGAGAACTTCATTGATGGTTAAGTTCCACAAAAGAGGCGACAGCACACCCCCTTGAGGGGTGCCCTTAATCGCAAATCTGCTAATGCATGAGGTACCCAATTTTGAGTTTATCACTCTTTGCTTTAGCAACAGACTAATGAATCTAATAATAGGTTTATCTACCTTAAGCATAGCAAGAGAGTTTTCGACTGCTTCTGGGTTTATGTTATTTCCCATATTTCGGAAATGGTTTAAAATTTATCATTGCTTTTTTCTGACAATATGTAGCTAGGAACATAAGAAAGAGAGATTTTAGAGATTTTATTTACCAAAAACCGTTCCTTAGTGCATATTACTTGACTGACTCTCAAATTACTCGAAACTTTATTTAATTATTTCTCGTAGGAGCTCTCTCATAATTTTTATATATATGAATTTTATGAAAACATTACTTTTGTAAGAAAGCTCCCCAAAGAGGTGGATATAGGGGGTAAGTATATTTAGGTAAATATTTGGAGAGAGTATTTACTGTGGGTTGTTATATCTTTCATCACTTAAAGGGAGAATTCTGTGAATCCTGTGTGGGGTCATTGATCGATTTGGATGTGCTTTTAAGTTAATTTTCTATTGGGTCTCCTAAGGATTAAATGCAGGGAGTAAGTAAGTCCAGAAACAATTTTAAAGTCGATCATATAAAAGCGCAAATTTGTTAGGAAAGTCAAATATACATTTTACCGTTCTAGGGCGACTCTAGGTATTTTAATAAATACATATATTTAAACTTGCATCACTTTTTTGAGGTTAGGAACGAAATACGAACCGACACAGTCTACTGAACCCCGAATTCGAATTCAGTACTTGAAATATAAGTATAAGAAATGTTTGGACACTGGAGGAAACTTTATTTCGTCTGCCTTTTTTTTTATAATATATTGTGAAGCGAAATTAGAATTTATTCACTATTGCGGTGTACCTGTAAATCCCCCCTAGAGTATTATCTAGCCAGTCTGAACAGAACTTTAAAGTAGTCGTCTTTGTTTTATACAAATATTTGACATAAAATTGATCATTTATATTGCCATTTGCTACGAATGGCGCTCTAAAACAGCATCTAGGGATTGCGAGAATTTCCTAAGTTTGTTAAACTTCAACATTTTTATACAACCTCTGGTACAGGCGATATAATAACTTTGATTAGGAAGCTGAGCGAAATTACGTACATTATTAAATCCGTTAAAAAGCAAGATTTTAATATGATTTTTAACAGATTTTTTCATACGAATGTAACCCTTTCCCGACTTAAACTAATTATGCGCACCAATATCCCGTTTGCATTCTTTTAGCCAAATCCTACAGCTGACTTTTCGTCCAATGGCTTGTCTTTGTTGTATTCTTAAAGTACTCTTTTTGAGAAAATAATTTCAGGACCATGCTTTCAGAACAATTAATCATATTTCTTAACAAAAATCTAAAAATGGCCACGTAAAATGCTCATAATATGCATGTTCATGAGCCTAATGCTAATAAATATCTATAATATACGGAAACAAAACTAATGAAAGCTACTTGAATACGTCAAAATTACACCAAGATGTTGAAAAATAACTTGCACCATAACTACACAAATATGCTACAAGCCAAAATATAATTAAATATGTCTTCCTTCTAGATTAAATTATAATTGTTAACTCTGCATAAGCATCAGGTGTGTGTACACATATTTATATACGTACATGTGCTCTATAGAATATATAGTCATATAGGAGTTAGGTTGAATAGGCTCTAGTAGGCATTCCTTTTCAATTTGTGGATTTTTTTTTTTATTTGTATTTGATCAGATTAAAAATGACTACTTAAACCCATGCCTTTAGTCGGTACTTGGTTGAAACAATAAAACAAAATTCAAATGAAATTCAACTCTCTTATAAATATTCTTGTAGTACATTGTATTTATAGACTTTTGCCATTTTTCGAGTGCTCGTGATAAAAAGTTCTGACAGTAAATAGTCACAGAGACTTTTTCAAGAACCGCTAGTGAGTCAAATGACACTGCATTGATCTGTATAAGTGATAGTCGGAACTGGAATTGATCAAGCCATGATTTACTGTATTTAAAATTGTCGTTCAGAATCCACTCATATCTAAGCTAAATATTCCAAAATGATGGGCTATTTGGATCTCTCAATTAACACAATTGTCTGCTTTTGTTGTCTGCTGAATCATGAGAATGGTATTGTGTCTTAAATGTGGCGTTGGTTGGCAGGTTTCGATGACTCAAGAACGATTTCAGTGTCAGTTAAAATTTAAATATGATTTTTGTTGAACAACAATGATTTTTGTTGTCGACAACGAAATTTACACAGTCTAACACCAGCTGTGGTTTTATAACAATAGAATTTAATGTCCTCAAGCTGCCGCGCGAGATTCCACACAATGCCAGTTCTCTTGTGCTGAGTGAGGATGCTCATGACGTGTCATCCAGCACAATGGCGAAGAGAAGCAGGGAGAGAGGGCAACCCTGCCGTACTCCAGCTTTGGTCGTGAATGAATCACTGATGTTACCATTGTGTAGAACCGCCAACTCAGAGTTCTCGTAAAGCGCCATTATGAGGCGAATCAGCTTCAGGGGGACAGCTTTTCTACTCAAAGCCATCCAGATGGAATTACGCTTAAGTGTGTCGAATGCCTTCTTGAAGTCGACGAACAGCATGTATAGTGGGGAGCGCCATTCAATCGATTGCTCGACGATGATACCAAGTGTGTTAGCCTGGTCAACGCAGATACGTTTCGGGCGAAATCCAGCCTGTTCGTCCCTTAAAGCATTCTCAACGCACTGGAGTCTATTCTGTATAAGTGATGCCAGAATTTTGTAGATGGAATTGAGCAAGGTTATTCCTCTCCAGTTGCCACAGTCGCGCAGATCACCCTTTTTCGGGAGTTTAACGATGATGCCCTTCGTCCAAGAGGGAGGTAGCTTTTCGTTGTCCCAAACAGCAGCTATGTGAGTATGCAGAATTTCAGCTGATGTTTGTGGGTCGGCTGTCAGCAATTCTGGCTGAATGCCGTCGATGCCCGCTGCTTTGTTAAGTTTAAGCTTCTTTATTACATCCCTTATTTCCGCTATGCTTGGGCATGAAGTTGATATTCTGCTGTTGACTCTGGTGTTGTCGAGTTTACAGCTATTACTATCCTCAGTGAGTTTGGTGTTGCTGATTGCTTCAAAGTGATCTTTCCTTCTCTGCATTTGTTCATCGCTACTCGTTAGTAAGGTGCAGCCACTTTGATCTCTTATTGGCTGATTTCTGTTGGTTTGCCGGTTGGTTAGGCTGCCAATCAGGCGAAACAGTTGTCGCATATTATATGTATATGTACTAAATGGAACTAAATGGAACTCATCTTGCTAAACAATTCTTTTTCCTGCGACCTCATCTAGAAATTTGACTTCAACTCTGTGATGCTAAATAATATCCGGTCTAAGATAATACCGTGGGACTTATTTGGGCAAATGCTGCAATATTATAGGCTTATTCCAATTTATTCACTTACCGATGCTATGAATTTCATATGGTGCGACTACACATAAACAGTTTCCATTTCGTCCAAAGACGATATTCTCTGTGAGGAGTTAGAAATTAATGAAAATTAAATTACACATTTTGCTCAATCTTACGTGCTTGATTGTTTTCAGAGGCCAAAGAAATCTAGAATACAAAAGTCGGGGTACGAAAGCGCTGAAGTTGCATGCAAAAATAACTTCAAATTTGTCTAGTGCATTTCAAAAATTCAAAATTTTTATTGAATTACACAGCTCCCCAAAAACATATAAGTAGAATGTTCGACGGATTGACCAAAGAATCACGTCATGACTCTCCCGTTTCTTTCTAACACCAACAACCCCTGTAAAAATAGCCTGAAAACAAATTCTTTGACCGTGAGAACCCTTCAAAATAGTAGGACGTCCGACAAACCAGAGCAGTCACATGCTACGGAAGAAATTTTCACCACCACTCTCAGGTTTCTTTCTAACCTCAAACAACCTACACAAATAGCGAAAAACGATGCTTTGAGTTCAGAAAGAAACCTGTGTAGCTGTGTTATCGATAAATAAAAAAGTTTATATTATAATCTGGCTATTTTAGTAACTCTTCGTAGTTAGTCTTGAACTAGAATCATTCTTTCTGTGTACTATTCAGTTATCAGTAACGCCAAAGCAAATAATTGACTAGCTCCAAAGACAAATGTCAAGAAAAGTAAACAATAAAACGTATGAAATAGTGTTCGAAGCGGGAACCAATAGTGTCCGCAGGGAACTGGTATTACTAGCATGGATCAATATGTATCAAAATTAAAAAGAGTTTATTTTAAATGTGCAACAACTTAGTGTAAATTTACAAGTATAAATACACAAATACTTACATGCACACAATTTTAAATTGTATATTGTGTGACTTAATCGCCATTTTTATTTACATAGCTGACTGATCCTTAGGTATATATGAAAAAACTGTTCGTTTTAATTACCATAACAACAAAAGGAAACCCAAAAAGTAATTTATTTGTCTATTACGTCTATCACAAACTCATACTTACTTTACTTATTTCTCCTACCTCTAAAGCAATGAAAGCAGGCAGAATGATAATAGAGAAAAGGTTGGGTATGCACAAAATTGAATACAATACATAGAACGCTTAATGTTTTTTGTTATTATTTATATTCGCATTCCTAGTTCCTATATTAAAACCAAAAGAGAAAACATAGAAGAATTAATTGAAAATATTTTAAGCAAATTATGCTATAAATCATGGCTCCGTCCGTCTGGGCTCTACATTCATATAATTCTTCAATAATTTACTATTACTGTTACTATTTTGAGCTCATTAAATAGCGTAAAAGATACATCAGATTCATCGTTGATAAGTTGTCAGACCTGTAAAACACCAGATCTTTTACACTTCTTCAGATATTCTTGTGATATGTGCACCAAATTTATTCAAGAAAGTCAGAATGCTACTACCTAGGAATACAAGAATTCTAATGCGTGTTTTGGCTAACGCTAACGAGATCCGTTGTAATGTCCTACCCGTGATTGAATGTATTCAGGACCCCTTTTTCTTCTCAGTTATTTTTCTTTTAATTTCCAACTGCTCAGTGAGTTGCCTAAGTCTGCGAATTTCTAGAACAGTGCCACTTTTAGCTACCTTTTTTTAATCCTATAATGACCAGAAATGTCACTGAGACCAGACGTTATGGTCTTTGTTAGAATGTGAATTCAGAAAGCATCTGATTATCTGTAAAATATCTACAGTTGTACTAAGGATACAGCTTGTAATTATTACAGAGGGCGAATGTTGTATTTTATTTAGTGGATTTAGTTGTGTTAGTTATTCTATTGAAATCTCCCAAAAAGCTTGTCTCTTCCTCAAGTTTAGAGCAAATGTTATTGAGTGTAAGCGGTGAAAGGTTTTGATGTTTATGTATGGTTTCGTACATAGAGAACCACATCCATCGCAGCCATGCCATAGCTTATTACCTATTTGCCAACCTTCCCCAAGGGGGGGTTACCATAACGTTCGTTGGCCTTCGGTACATAATGCCAGCGGTTCAATTCCTCGTTTCACGAATTCACCGACACCATTGTTAAGATTTTTAAAAAACTCTAATGTAAATTATCAATTTTATTTGTTTAATGAACCTTGCATAAGAAATTCAAAAGAGTTCGAAAACTTATCGAATATTGGAAAACTCCGTCGCACGCAGTAACTACCTTGTAAAACAGTTGTACTTATTATAAGGTATTCTCTTTAGTCGACCAGACACTCCTTTATGTCAAACCGGGTTACACTCCAGCGATAGTCAATTACTTAATGTTGTTGAATGCCCTTCTATCCTTAGAAAAGTTATAATCAAGGAGTCTTTAGAACCATAGTATTTTCATTGGTTTACTATATATATATTAGTGATGTGATGATGGGCAAGTTGCTAACATCAGAAAAAAACAACGGATGAAAGTTGAAAAACTCATTAAAATGCCCAGAATCTCCTCTAAAGGGGTAACGTTTAGGACTGACTCCAACCAATTTCTTTTCTTCAGTATTTTTTTTTCTTTTCTACATAATCCAAATTCAATACATTTTTTTAATCTGTAGCAATCCTCAAAATCACGTTTTTTGTAGCTTGTTAAGTTCTACGTTAACCGCATTGATTATCACTGCATTGCACAGAAAACGCAATAAAATTACTTGTCATTTTAGCAGTGTGAGCTGGCGCATTATCATGGTGCAAAAAGTAGAGGCCCAGTTCGTCTTTGTTTCTGTCACCTTACAAATTTTCGAACACTTCGAACAGTCTTCAGTATACCAGTTGTTGTCTGACAAGTATTTAGCTACAATTCTTGCTCTAATGAAGTAAACCGCAACCATCACTTTCATTGCTGACTTTTCTTGCCTTGCTTTAACAGGTGAATTTGCTCCTTTTGAGTTCCATACCATTGACTGCTGTTTAGCTTCCGGATCGTATTTATAAAATTAAGCTCCGTCACCTGTTGCGATCATACTGAAGTTGCTAGACTCTCCGTTTTCGACATTTCTTAGAAAATATTGAGCAAAACGAACTCAACCTTCTTTCTGACTATCATTGAACATTTGTGGGACCCATCGAACAGACTTCTTCGTGTATTGTATATCATTCCGCAATATTTGCGATGCAGCCGTAACATTCAAGTACATTCAATTTTTTCCTTAACCAGAGCCACATTTATCAGGTCGGTCGAAGATTTTGGCCTTCCTTCGCAAGGCTCATCCTCCACGGAAAATTATCCAGTCTGGAATCGTTGATACCACTTGCAAATGGTCTTAAGAGAAGGTACGTTCGTTCCATATGATGTTTGGAATTCACAAAAATTTCTATGCATGTCTAATTTCTTCTGACCTTGGTGGAGGAATTTCCACCAACCTTTCGTCAGTAATTTTACGTTTTCTCATCTCAATTGTTATCGATTTTTCCGACATTTAGAATGGAATATCGTTAGATTACTAGAAAACATAGTACGCGTTTTAATTCTTCAAAATCACATAAAATATCTATTTACTGAACTTTTGTTGGTACCTCCTACTCTTTCCTATCTTCATCCCTTAAGAGACTTTCCCGCAAATTTTTCGTTTATACAAAATTCTATCCCATCGCTTCCATGGTACCCCTTTTGCGGAAATATTGGAACAGACGAATTAAGGGGGTCGATCATCCGTGCAGTAATGACACTATATTCCTCTTAAAAATCCTATTAGTCGAACGTAATTCGTATGCAGTGCCACATTTTAAGACCTTTAATTGCCAAGATTTTATTTTTATATTTTATACTAATATTCATATATTGACCAAATCAATAAATATATAAAATGATGCTTAAAATATATTTGTAAACATTTAATATTCATCCATTGTAGACATAAAAGAAAAATTGGTGGCGCATACATTTTTTTAGATTTCCATTTTTAATTTCAAACTGCTCTATTGACCATTTACAAAAATTGATATAAGACCTTTTACATTGTGTGTCGAGATATATTTTATTCTTTTTTTTTTTGGGAAACTTCTTTGTTAATTGATTTTTGCCTAAAAAAACTGATGTGTAATTAGTTCTTTCTATGTGAAAAAATTGTATCATTTCGTGCTCTGTAAAAGGTGTCCCTATTTGTATGTACCTACATTCATACGCTCGCACATATTTATTACATTATTTCCTTATTTAAATACAAACATATTCATATACTTGCAGGTGCATATACACTGTCGGACAAAATAAAGTGCAAAGTAAAATGAAAAAATTCAATGTAGCTTAAATTTTTTTTTATATATTTTTATTAAAAAACGAAAACAGAAATAGTTTATATACTTCAATAACATAAATTAAAAAACAAAAAATGGGAATTCATTCTCTGAAATATAGCACAAGGATAAAAATAGTATCTCATTGTCAAATTATATTAGACAAAATAAAGTGCAAACTAAAATTTTCAACTTCAATTATTAAAAAAAAAAAATATAAGTTAGTATTTTGTATGGCCTCCTTTATTTTTAATTACCTCAGCCAATCCTTTTGGAATACTTGTTACTAAATTTTTCAATGTATCCTTCTATATTTCTTTCCACTCCTTCTGCATGCTTTCCCAAAACGATTTTAAGTTAGTACGAGAGTTAAAAGGAATTTTATCATCTAAAATGGTCCACAAATGTTCAATCGGATTTAGATCCGGTGATTGTGGAGGCCATTCTAATTTTTCAATTCCATTTTCATGAAAATACTTAGTTGCGATCTTGCATGTGTGCTTGGGATCATTATCCTGTTGAAATATAAAATCACCCAAACTCATTTCCTCAGCACTTCTTCCTAGGTTGGCCATCAAAATGTTGACATAATGCTCTCCAGTCATTTTGGTATCTATTTTGACAATTTGTCCTACACCGCTTGAGGAAAAACAACCCCACACCATCAGAGAACCTCCACCGTGTTTAACTGTGTGCGAAACGTTCTTCGAGTTCAGTCTCTGCGAAGGCTCACACCATACTCGCTTTCGTCTTTTTGAGTTTTTTAACTCAAATTTAGACTCGTCAGACCAAATAATGCGATTCCAGAAGGATTCTGGCATGGAAATATACTTTTTTGCAAACTCAAGCCGTTTTTTTATGTTTGCAGGTCGAAGGAGAGGCTTTTACTTCGCATAGAAACTCTTTAATCCTTTTTCGTTGAGCCACCTTTGTACTGTTCGTGAAGAAATATCCAAATTGGTTAATTCTTTTATTTCCCTTGCTGAGTTCAAAGGACCTTTTTTGGCAAGAATTAAAATTTGTCTGTCATCCTGTGCTGTTGTCTTGCGTTTTCTTCCGCAGAATTTCTTTAAACTTTCATTCGTTCCCAAAATTCGATGTTTTTCAACAATTTTTCTGGCTCCAGATATTGATATTTTATATTTTGCTGATAGCTCTTTATACCCATTGCCATTATTACGGTCCTTGATCAGCGTATCCTTGACATCCTTCGACAACGGCTTCATTTTGCAAATCTTCACAATCTATTAATCCATATTCTAATTATTTTTATGCCACACACTATTTTAATTCATAAAAATGCATTACCTTTAAATTTCCGGTGTAAATCAATGAAAAGTAGAAAAAATTATTTAATTATTCTCAGCGAAATTGCACTTTGCACTTTATTTTATCCGACAATGAAACAAGTAACACTACTCTTTGCATGTATAGCTAAAAATAATCAAGAGTGTGTATAATTTTTTTTTTTCATTTGTACACTTTTGGGGAATCCCCCAATTAGAAAATAATATTTAACAGGGATGCAACTATTAATTGAGTACAAAATATTCAAAATAATTTCGGCATAAAGGGTTTGCACTTTATTTTGTCCGACAGTGTACGTGTACTTATGAATAAATATTACTACAAGTTTGCCTAGTCACTCTCGAGTATGAGGTCAACGAAATAGACTGTTGAGCTGGTGAACGATAAAGTAAGCCAGAGAGGAGAGGTGAAGCATACGATGCGCCCGCTGTAGGTTGCTTGACAGATTGACGATAGATGAGTGATTGCCGGCATACTCGTACACCACAAAATGGCACTTAGTATCATTTGAAATGTGAGACTTCTTTGGAAAGATTGTTCAGAAAGAAGCTTTTAGCGGTAAATAATGTGAAAGTTAAAAAGCCACATCATTTCTGAGTATATGAGTATGTTTATATTCATACATTAATGTATGCCTAGATGGAAAAACATAGGTGACGTCCTCAAAGATTTCTGGCAGAGGCGCGATTGACATAGACGCCGTATCGATGGAAACGTCAAAGTTTCACCGAACAGCATTGGAGTGGAAGATAATAAATTGTTGTGACAATGCATTTCATTGACAATGCAATACAAACGCAATAGTAACGTTGAAGACGATCTGCAAATGATGTGAAAATTATGACATTTGATTTCTTTTTTAATTAATGTCGTTCGTTAGGGCTCTATTTTGCACGAGTGACTAAAGTTTACCTAAAAATGTGTGTACTTATCTTGCTTAAGTAGTGCATTGTTACACAGGCAATCATTTAAGCAGCATTCATTTCTATTTTATGCTCAATTTATCTCTTAATATTCTTAACATACTTAATTTTTAAACACTCGGATATTTTAACGTTTTATACTTGCTTATTTTTTACAATAATGAAAAATTAGTAATTTTACTACAAATTTAAGTAGGCAACACTGTCATGACTCTGTGAGTAGCCTACTAATGCGAATTTATTTCGTGATTGCTGTGAGAGCATTTCTCTATTTTTCACATTTTTACATTTTCATTTTGTTTTGAAAGCTGTAGCAACTCGTGTCTCTACGTAGATGACAGCATAATGCGGACATCGTTATCACAATGCCTTCAATGACATGGTCTTTAGCGATTCCTTTTTCCCTCTGGGTATTGAAAATATATACTCGTACACATACACACACACCGGATACTCGCTACGTTTTTATGTTCGCTTTTCTATTGTCATTATTATCATTGTTGTTGCTGTTGAAATAGTGCATCTGTCATACAACTACATTAGCGGTATTCCTGATCTGGGAAATCAGATGATTTTTGCTTACTTTGAAAAAGAACAAAACTAAAATATGTTATATGGAATGTAGCTACGATGGGACAAAGATACAAAAATATTCGAGGACTCATATTTGTGCAATGTGTCAAAGTCCAGTGGCAGAGCATATTTCATTTATTTTAAAATTGGTTTTATATTAAAATAATTTTTTAAGTTTTCTAATTCAATTTAAATATTACCTTTTATACTTGTAAAGCATTCATCGTCTATCAAACCATTTACACTTGACTTCACCAACAGCTGTTTAAGTTTTCGGTCGTTACACTTGCCAGGATCCTAACTAACACAAACATTTGTTGCTTATAGTAATTTTATATAAAATTTATATATGTAATTTTATATAAAACAATTGCAAACAATTCATATTTCTATACTCTACATTTTGTTTTTTAATTACTTCTAAATTTCGTACCTTAATAATATTTTCTGAAATGCCCAGAAATTTAAGATATTCCATTTCCTTAGGACCTGGACAATTTTACTTTTGGCCCTTATTTGCGGCTCTCTTGTTAACCTAAAAAATTACCTTACAGTAAGCTTGGGCCTGGGCCGATCTAATAATACCCTGCACATGTAGATATATATAAAAAGTTGGCTCGTATCTTTTTTTATTTACTTTTCTTTGTATGGGATCTACATTCACATTGGTGAACTACATGTTTTGAGGTATAATTTCTGCATATAATACCAATCTACACCTGAAATATGGTTGTCTTAGACGAAGTATTTTGTAAGTTTTGAGGGTTTTGAAGTTTAAAATAATTCCGGGACTTTGAATGGGAGCTATATTAAATAGTAAGCGCGTTCGCCGGTTTCTTGCAAGTTTATTGCAAACAAAAATATTCAATTTCGTGCTAAATATGGTTGTTTTAAACTGAAAACTGCCGAAGTTATGGCGGTTTAAATATAAATGGGAGCTGTACAAAAGAGTGGGCTTGGCTTGCCTCTTTCTTGTAAATCTAATTAACTTTGCAACACTAATCCACATTTTAATATGGTTGTCCCAAGCTGAATAGTTTGTATGTTATAGCGATTTAAGTTTTTTTTTTTTTCATTTCCGTAAATTTGTACGGGAGCCACATCAAGTTGTATGCGTGGTTCACTGACATTATGTCAGATTATTTCCGACTACCATATTAATCTCACTGTCAATTATGGTTCTTCTATACAAATTATTGCCGGAGTTACAGCGGTTTAAAATTAAAAGAAATTCAGGCACTATAAATAGTGAATGTGGCTCGCCCATTTCTTGGAAATCCAGATACCCTTACAATACAAATCTACACCTAAAATATGGTTGTACTACGCTGAATATTTCGCATGTGATGTCAGTTAATCTTTTTTTTCCGCGACTTTGGTTTACTGATTTCATACCAGCTTATTTAAATTTGAAGGAAATTCAGGCATTTTGTATGGGAGCTACCATAAACGGTAAACATGGCTCATCCATTTCTTACAAAATTATGTAGCAGTATGATATAAAATATATCTTCTAGAAGAGAAACTCTTCTGGAAAAGAAGCTCGGTCAACGAGCCCTTCGGGGCTTATAAGTGCCACATATGTCCTTATAATATAACTTTACGTGCCAAATATTATTTTCCCAGATGGTATATTAAATGACTTATAGCAAGTTAAATATTTTTGAAATTCTGAAGTAAGTCACTTTGATTGCTCTGTGTGGGCGTGGCAGTTGACCGATCATACTTATTATTATTCCCGTCTGTATATTTGGCCCATAGATTACTCCTGCGTAATTTCGTCTAAATAGCTCAATATTTGTTCAAGTTATTATGCAAACTAGCCAGATAACAGGCAGACGAACGGACGGATATCGTTAAACTATCGATTATTTCGGCGACTTCCTTCAAGTAGTTACAAACATCTGACCGATATGAATACGCCATGCACTCAATGGTTATACAATAAAAATAGGGAACATCAGCTATTCTTTTAGACATATATAGACTTAATGTAGATTTTGTAGAATTTAAAATTTTTTTAAATGTATTTTCTGTTTTACACTTCAGCCAGAACAGTTGTTCTACATAGTGAATACCACTATTTGTAGTATCCTATGTTGCCTTCTGAGAGTGGAGACTTGTGAAGCTGATTGTCATTTAAAATGGAGCTTCGTTTTCATATAATATACGTGTATATACTTACGTATAGATAACATATATTTACATGCACACACAAATATTCATAATGGATGTGTTTTTTAAAAGAAGTTAAAAGCTACCCAGTTGGAAATGAAATGTACGATGAAAGGAATAATTAATGTTAATAGAAAAATTAAAAAGATATACCTATATTATGGGATACGTTAATTTTTACTTACTTGAGATCGTAGATCTCTCATTTGACCAGCTAGAATATAACATAGTGCAATTGGCAGATGGGAAATAAGACATCCTAATACAAGTATGTACATATATACTTTTGTACGAATCAAAATAAGGATTGGAAAATTTTTTTAAAATCTAGAATCTAGAAAGCAATTGTCTTGTATAAGCACTTTAAATTTTAAGAAGCAGAAAGAAATACATTTATTACTTCAGTGGCACCCCTTCCCATTTTTTTTTTTGTTCCTATCATAAATTCACCCCTCAAAAGAATAGACGAAATAAATATTTAGGTAACAAAAGAACTGATATAAGTTCGCAGAGTTGGTGATAAGAAAGCTACGCAAATTAATCTCAGGTTCATATCTTCAATTCTCACCAGTTTTAATTATTGTACTTTCTCATAATTTCCTTTAACAAACATTCCTTAAATCATATTTTTTTAAGATTTTCATTTTCCCACAATTTTATTTTTCTAAGAACAACTGGACGATTTCATTAGGTTAAGTTTAGGTGATTGTAGCTGCCCTCTCTGTCTGTGAGAGGAAACACTTGGACCAGAAAGGCTCATTGTTATACCACCGTGCTACTCTTCCAATACTATTGTGCGTATTAAATTTGGACAACATTGGAAGGGACCTACTTATAGTAGCCGGTTCCCCGAACGGCAGAACCCTTGTGACATCACTTTAACTTATTTTTCGTTCGATATCCAATTTTGTTATGCTTCAGCCGGGGATTGAGCCCACAACCTACAGGTCAGAAGACCAACGCACTAACTACGGCATTCATTAAATCATTAAATCGCAACAAAATTATTGGGTTTTTCAATACTGGCAATCCTAAAAGTCCCAGTATTAGCATAGCTATAGGCCAGTAATGAGTGCAGAAAAATAGCCAGGCGGCCAGACAAAATTTGGACAATCTCCGAAATTGCAAGGTATTATAATTTTCATAAAGTTTATTTTCCCATATGATAAAATGATTTATGTTGCTCTTATGTATACAATATTTTCTTATTGCTCCAAAGTAGCAGGAAATATGGTACTATAATTCACAATTTCTTTACATCTTTTACTTTTCCGCACATCAAACGCATCAAAAGTTAAATGCTATAAAATTACTTATTTCGGCCACTCCAATCGCATTTTGGCCAATTGGAAATTGGAAAGAGTTAACAGCACTTATTCCGTCTACCGAAGGATGCAACTTCCTCTAACATCGGCGTCTGCCGTCGTTATTGGCAGCATCGGCATGACCGAACCAATTCTAGAACTGGGTTTTAATGCGATCAACTATGTTATGCCAATATCGCCAAAAGCTCTCAAAATCAATACGTATCCTTATATGTATATACTGTACCTCTGAAAATGCGAATTTTTTTGAGCATCATAAAAAATGTGAAAAAAAAGAATAACAAACTATTTTAATTGTGCAGGTAACGCCTACTGAATGTCAATATATTTAAGGGAACTGACATTCATTTATATACAATTCTGATACAGAATAATAGTAAAATGATATTTCTCAATATACTTAATCAAGCTACACAAATATGATACAATATAATTGCACCACCATTATTCTTGAGTCTGCTAAATGTTGCCCTCTTCTCATTACGAAATGATGAACAATAATGATAATAACATACCTACGTAATAATAACAATGAAAACAACTCTATCGAAGTAATTCAATTCTCAATACGCTTTGGTATTGCTGTTTTAGAATCACCCCAGTAGGTACTTGAAACACATATGTAAGTCTGTACGATACATACGTAATTTATGTTTAATATTGTATATGAGAGTAGCTAAATAAAATCCCTAAATATTGAAGCAAATAGTTTTGTTGTGACAACGAATATTTTAATAAAAATGGTAAAAAGTGATTTTCTTGTACTCTGTAAACACTAAAAAAAAGATTACACAAGCCAAACAAACGCTTGCAATATATTATGGGACGAATGGATCCATACACCAATGGTTTACACAATTTTGATGCGGTCGTACAAGCACAATGATCGACAGGGTATGGAGCGCGATCTTGAAGAGGATACCATACCATTATCACATGTATACATTTTTTCAGTTTTGCATACGAATTTGTACATTTTTACATGTCCTTTGGTTGAGCTTCTCTTCCGGTGCTGCTGTGCATGTGAAATTTTGGACAGTATTAGAAGGTTCCTACTAATATTAGCCGGTTCCAAATGGCAGACCTCTTGTGACATCACTTTTTTTAGCTTTGTCACAGGCCTCTTTTAGAAGCTTTTTCCTGGAATATTCTTACTGCCGGAAGAATTGCCAATTACTTGCCAACAGATGGGTACCGTTCGAAAGAAAAATATTTGATATTCAAGTTGTGTTTCAGCCGTTTAGTTTTATTTTAAAAAATTGCTACTATATATTTTATTCAAGGTATTTTCCTCCGGAATCAATGACTTCTTCCCAGCGCATGAATTCCGCCCCAATAGAACTGCTTATCTTTTGAGGCCAAGAACATATCGACCTCATTTTTGATATATTTACTGAAGTGAAGCGTATTCCGGGAAAGGCATTCTCCATTGATCGAAAGCAGTGGTAGTCAGAGGGGGCATTGTCTGGGCTATATGGTGGGTGGGGTAAAACTTCCCATTCGCTATTTTCCAAGTGCGCAACTCGTTAAGAGCAACATTTGGCCGAGCATTGTCACAACGGAAAATCAATGACTCGTATTTGGTCGCCTATTCCGGCGGTTTTTCGTTCAATTTGATGAGTTTTTGTCGGTAGCCTTCTCCATTAATGATTTCACCGGGTTTTAGCAGCTCATAATACACCATACTTTTCTGATCCCACCAATTACACAGCAACCTTCGAACTATTCGACTTTGGAGGCGATTTAGCTGGTTGGTCAGGTCTCACATATGGCTTTTTGCGCTTAGGGTTGTCGTTCTTTACACGCAATGAAACAGTTTGTTAAGTCACTCCCAAAGATTCAGCAAGCTCATTTTGGGTTGGGCATGAGTCTTCATCCAATAAGGCCTCCAATTCAGAGTCTTCACACTCTTTATCGCTTGTATCAAAATCACCACTTTTGAACCATCTAAACCAAAATACACAAGATAAAATTGATGGATCTCCATTGATGTTCTCCATAAGCTTCACATAGCATACGATAATTTTCCGCTGCACATTTCTTCAGATGAAAACAAAAAATCAAAGTTTACAGTGTACGAGTTTTTATAGGTCGATTCAACATGAAGATAATTTAATGCTACTATCGACCTCTGTTGGAAATCATTTAAAATATATTTGAACACCCAATATTTATCTAAACTTAACATGTCATTTGTGGTGCAGTATTAGCACATTATTTATTTTTACATACATATTTAACAGAATACAAGTTAACAATTGAAACTAATTCTTTAATATTTCCCAACGTGCCTAGTTCAATCGATAGTTTTCGTACTGCGCTGAGTTAACACTAAATGATGTGTTGATGCTGTCAAAATACCACATAGTTCTAGAAGAAGGGAATTGTGACAACTAGTCATGTGTGAATTCGGCACTTACTTTGTTACCAACCCAATAGTTGTCACAATTTCCGACTAGGATTTATAATATTGTAAAAAGTGCAGCAAACTTTATGAGTTATGTGTATATGAATCAACAAAATACAATTGGCATAAAATGTATCAAACACACCATCTCACAAATTTGAAGTAGATATAATTGAACAATAAATGCAAATATTTCCGAGTAAAAAATGTTACTGAATATAGGAAGTATGTATAGCATCGTCATCAGTAATACAATATTATTATATTTAATAAAATCATTGTTGGGCGCAGGCGGACACAATGGCATGTAAAATTGGCATAACACCTAATTTATTCGTTCGCCGTGTTGAATAGCATTTAATAGCCCGCTGTGAAAAATTAGGAAGCTCTTAACTGCACACTATCGCCAGTGGTTAAGTGTTTAACATTGCAGTGTGAATCAGTGTGAAAGGTGTACAAAAAGCAGTGCAGTTACAAGTTAAGATTAGAATGAAGGGAAGACCAGAAATATGAACACGTGACACAGTTTTTGACTTACATTGACTTCTATTCATAATTCGGTCGATGCTTTGTTTGCTGCACTAAACTGAAATACAAACACACTCATTTGTACACATACACTTACTGACTGATTGTGAACACGTGCCTATTGTGGGCTTGCATGTGTCAATGTTTATACATATAAAAATCACTATTTCTTGTGTTTGCTTCAGCGATGGCACTACCACTACATAGGAGTATGTATGTATGTGCATAGCGGGTCAAAAGTGCCAAAAATGTACAACTCGTTTAGCAAAAACTGAATCTACGGATAATTCTAAACATATTCACCCAAGAAACTACAATATATACAGGGTGATTTTTGGCTCAGCTGTTTTCGTGTAACATGTTACTGTCAAACATGTTCAGTTTGGTCTATAATTTAACCACGAATCGACTTACAAACGAACAACGCTTACAGATTATTGAATTTTATTATCAAAATTCATGCTCGGTTAAGAAAGTGTGAAAATCGGAAAATTGTGTTCAGCGACGAAGCTCATTTCTGGCAGTAATGTTACTGTGAATGGCGAGCGCTACCGTGCGATGATTACAAACTTTTTTTTCCCAAAATGAAAGAGCTGGACTTGGTTGACATGTGGTTTCAACAAGACGGTGCCACATGCCACACAGCACGCGATACAATGGCCCAATTGAGAGGCTAGTTCGGTCAACAGTTTATTTCACGTTTGGGGCCGGTCAATTGGGCGCCTAGATCGTGCGATTTAACGCCTTTAGACTATTTTTGCAGGGCTATGCTAAGGCTCATGTCTATATCGGCAAGCGCGTAACGGTTGACGCACTGGACGCCAATATTGAATACTATATTCGTGAGATATCGGCCGATATGTTGGAGAGAGTATGCCAAAATTGGACACAGCATATGAACCATTGGATGCGCAGCTGCGGTCAACATTTACATAAAATCATCTTTAAACATTAAATTATATAGATCGTTCTATCGATTCAAATAAAGATTTCATACATTTCTCTAAATTTTATGTTTTTTTTTTTAAATCAAATCCAAAGGCTCTTAAAAAATCACCCTGTCTATAAAAATAATTAGTTATAACTTGCATGGAGTAGCTTTTGAGAATGTTGACCTTCATATATCCTACACTGAAAAAAAAGGTTTTTTAGCAAAAATTTTTTCAGTGTATTATTTTTTTAACCAATATTTCACAACATCTCCTACTTTTCAGTTGTGAAAAAGCTGCTCAACGATCTATTAATTATATTTTATAATAAAAAAAAATAAATATGTGGCACTTAAAGCCCCAAAGGGCTCATTGGCCGAGCTTCTCTTCCATTACTGTTGTGCGTCTTAAATTTTGGACAGTATTAGAATGGACCTACTTATTTTAGCCGGTTCCGAACGGCAGAACGCTTGTGACATCACTTTTTCTGAGCTTTGTCACAGAGTTCTTTTTAGAAGCTTTTTCATGGCAAGTTGTTACTGTCGTAAGAATTGCCAATTGCTTGCCGACAGGTGGGTACCGTTCGAAAGAAAAATCTTTTCGATATTAAATTTGTTATGCATCAGCCGGGTATTGAACCACGACCTACAGATCAAAAAGCGAACACACTAACCACTGAGCTACGGCACCCTCTATATTTTATAATGATAGGTGTTTTTATCCTGATTCCACTTACACTCACCGTGTAATTGTGAACTGTGAAATTGGGAAATAACGGCAACAGCGCGGAGAGGCGGGAGATAGCGGGAAATGGCAGTTAACTAGCGGGGAATAGCGGGAAAATTGTTTATATCAGTACAAGTAACGAGCTTAAACCTCACATAGGTATCTAGTTTGTTTCTTCAATGGTGCTCAGTGGTTATTGCATTGGCCTTCTGATCTATAGGTCGTGAATTCAATCCCCGACTGCAACACAACTTTAAGATTGAAAGTTTTCTTTCGAATAGTGCCCATCTGTCGGTAAACAGTTGGTAGTTCTTCCGGCAGTAACAATTTGCCCTGAAAAAGCTTCTAACAGAGCCCTGTAACAAAGCTCCGAAATGTAATGTCAATGTAGAAATATCATACAAATGTCCTCCACGTGATTGGGTGCTTTACCAGCATCGTTTGGATGATGATTTTTCGCATAAAATTTTCTTCAGCGATGAAGAAAATTTCTCGTTTCGGCAATGTCAGTTGGCCACCAAGATCGTGCGATTTATCACCTATGAACTTTTTTTGTGGGGCTACGCAAAGTATCGTATTTATAATAATCAAACTCTTAGAAATCTGAAAACAAACATCCGTTAAGTTATGGCCGAGATATTGTCCGATATGCCGGAGATTCATCTAAAATTATTTCACAAGGATCAAGTGCTGTAAGTGGTCCCTTGGAGGACATTTGAATGATGTTGTATTTCACACATAATGGTAAGGTCCAAACATTATATTGAAATAAAAATTTGATCGAAATTCTAAACAAAAGCGTGTTTTTTATAACGTTTACTATCGGAACCAAAAAATGGATAACCCTATATTATAACAAAAATTAAATCAGGCTCTTTCAACTTTACGCTTTACAACTAAATAATATCTAGATTTGGACTTATCCGAAGTCAGTTTAACACTAAACTTGTGATCTTGGATATTGTCCGGTACTTCTAGACAGCAGCGTTCGAAGTGAGCTGATTAGTGTACGTAGAGTACCTAAGTACTACAGGAGTTTTCATACCTCAGATTTTGCTTAAAGCTCGGCGACACCTCTTTTACTCGGTTCACTTCAGGTCGTCATGTGTCTCCGCTCCATTTTCATGGTGTTCTAATACCAATATTATAAATCAACCGGTTAACCGGCTTTACTTCTAAAAATTAATTACCTTCCCATAAGAATATAGTATAAATAAATTGAAGAATTATTATAGTATGGTTCATTAAATAGTAAATAAAATACTCATTCACACATGATTGATTATTTTAATCACAAAAATATCATATTTCATAGACATCGAATTAAAATGACACTCGAACTGATTTTGATATTGAATTGAATTGAATTTAATTTGAATTCGGATTTTGTTAAACATATGACAATACGTAATTAAATATATAACTACGTAAGTATATATTGCATTGAAATAAAATATAATACAAAAAAATTACCTTACAGTCCGCTGGGGCTGACCAAATTATACCCTGCATATGTAGATATATATATAAAAAGTATGCTCGAATTCCATCCTTTTCTTTTATTTCCACTACTTTGTATGGGAGCTACGAATTAAGAAGAATTATTATGAATTATTAAACGAATTATTAAGAAGTAGGCGTGGCTCGTCAGTTTTTTGAGAAACAATTTTTGCATATAATACTAATCTACACCCGAAATATGGTTGACTTTGACGAAGTTACAAAGTACTTGTATGGGGGTTTTAAAAGGGAAAAAGTAGATTTTTTAGATAATTCCGAGGCTTAGCTATATAAAAGCTATATAAAAAGTGGGCGTGGCTTACCTCTTTCTTGTAAATATAATTAATTTTGCAATATTAATCTACACCTTAAATTTGGTTGTCCTACGCTGAACAGTTCGTAAGTTATTATTATTATTATTATCGTTGTGGGGATGTTGCACCGCGACCTATAAGATCTATTGTGCCCCCTTCGCAGAGCTAGAGTGTGTCTCTCAGCCCAGTTCCCTCAGATGATACGGGAGATGATATCATCTGGGAAGAAGAGAATAGTTCGTAAGTTACAGCGGTTTAATTTTTTTTTAATTTCCGCAACTTTGTATGGGAGCACCAATAAGAAGTGGGCGTGGTAAGCTGATTTTTTGGCAGATTATTTCTGACTACCATATTAATTTAAATGTCAATTATGATTATTCTAGACAGTAGATTGTAGAAGTTACAACTGTTTCAATTTAAAAGAAGTACAGACATTTTGTGTGGGAGCTACAATAGAAAGTAGGCGTGGGTCGCCCATTTTTGGCAAGGTTATGTAGTAGTAGTATAACTCTATATATATTGTTGTCCCAGGTGGTATACTAAGTGAGTTATAGCAAGTTAAAGATTTTGAAAATTCTGAGGTTAGTCGCTTTGAATGCTTGGTGTGGGCGTGGTTATTGACCAATCATGCCCAATATCAATCCCCTCCGTACCCTGGATCATAGGTTACTTATGCCAAATTTCGTCAAAATAGCTCGATATTTGCTCAAGTTATCGTGCGAACCAATCAGGTGACGGACAGACGGACGGACGGACGGACATCGTTAAATCGAAAATTTAAGCAACGCTGATCATGAATATATAATTTTCTATATCTCCGGAGATTCCTTCAAGTGGTTACAAACATCTGACCGAAATGAATATACCTTGCATATTGCGTTATGCAGGGTATAATAACAAATAATCATTAATAGACACACTAGAATATGCGATTTTATGCCATGAATACAAAATTTAGATTTTAAAAATTTCGCATTAATCTATATGAAGAAATTGAGCTTTCATCATATTAACAACTATCAACAACAAAATCAAAAAATAATATTCTTACATATCATATCATACATACATATGTATGTACATACCAGAGAATATTAAATGTGTATTCTTACCTTGTGATACAATGTGCTCTTAAAAATCTATTAAATAATAAAATAAAAGTATAGCTAATAATAAATAATATAGACGCATGGTAATATGAAAACTTTGGCAAGCGACAAACATCTGGCCGTGTGGCCTAATGGATAAGGCGTCGGACTTCGGATCCGAAGATTGCAGGTTCGAGTCCTGTCACGGTCGAGTGTATTTTTTTTTTCTATATTACTAATAGTAACTCAATCTCACTTGATACTCAAGCTTACATACATAAAAGACGGCAAGTAATTTCCGCGACTTTATTGAAACAAAAAAAAAATGTAAGCTTACAGTATCATAGCCAATTTAGGTGAACGAGTTATTACAGAAAACCGTCTGAGTTTTGCAAAGTTACTTGTAGAAATAGAATGAAATATTCGTTGTTATTTTAAATAAAAATCCAAAATGATCACTAATTGTACCACGGATATATGACCAATTTTTTGGTTGTTGAAGATTTAAATTGTTGGACAAAACCTTGTAAAGGTTTGATAGCAATCAGTTCAACACTTAATAAATAGCTCTATTTTTTTTACATTTATTTTTAAATTCTATGGAAAATAACAACCTGATCGCCACTTGCAATAAACTTCATAGCGTAGCGCGATGTAAAAATTGGATATTGATTGGGCACTGCGTCAGAGCGTGGCGTATTTCGGTATAGTTCATACAAAATGTATGGGCATGAGCACTGTTTGACTGGAACGCCACGATGCGTTCATTTGTTTAGGTTGATCTGAAGAACGGTGTGATTGCTATAACGAACAACACACAGAACTAATTGTGGAGTAACTGTTCATTTTAGATATCATTTCTTATTTTGTAGTTCTAGCAATTTTTTGATTACTACCATGGTATAATAAAAAAGCAAGAGCAATAAGAGAAAGTTCGTTCGAATGATGAAGACAAGACAATATAATGACAAGTAGAAGAAGCATAGAAGAAAACAATTATACGAGTTTGACTCTATTAGGAAACCTTTACTGACACGCTACAACGTGCTGTACAACTTGCTATACAACACGTTTGCTACACACAATACATTCTGCTGTACAACACATTGTATCGTGTGTACTCTACATTAAACATAGAAACGCAAACCAAGAGAGTAATACACGCTTACATGAAAGGATTGTAAATTTGAAACCCCTTGTCCAAAGAATACTAAAGAAAGGAAAGAGACTCCCGCTCAGAGAGTTATCATTTTCTGTATGTATTTTGCCACACACATTCTATCCGTGAATTCGCTACCCATTGTTGTTATTGCTTTATTCTCTGGCTATTTTGGTCGTCTCGTCAGCGTTGACTTTTCACAAACCAGCTACAACTTTTACTGTTTTACGTCATACTTTACTAAAATTGTCAAATCATAAAAAAATTACAAAACGAGTAGTTCTATTATTACGATCCTATTTCTTCACGTTGAAAATCGAAACTACCACTAGTGGTGAATGGTTTAATCATTGTTGCATTTATGTTAAGTTGTTACAGTTATGTTAAAACAAATTTATGCATCAATTTATAAATCTATTAAAATGTTTGCAAATTTTACGTATATATATTTAAGAAATATATTAATACATTTATATAAGCTGTATTGTATACTTGTATCACTTGTAAATAGTTCGTGTGTGTAAAATATTATTAACATTTTACAGTTCTAAATACAACCGTGTACATCATTAAATTCATTTCACCATACATTTGACATTTAATTTAATGATTATTTGTTTATTTGGTTTTCGGTAAGAATTCATTTATTAAACGATAACAAAATGTATTAATATATTAATTTTACTGTTATACTTATTATATGGCGCTCTTGATGAATTTTAAAAATATATATAAAGGAGAATATAGCTGTAGAAAATTGTTCCACGAACATATTTAAATGCAGTTTGATATATCAAACGAAGAGGAAAGGTTCGAACCCTCAGTCTGTTATAGATGGGAAAATTCCATCAGCTGAAGGAGAGATAGATTCTCAGAAATCCGACGCGTCATTTCTTTGGACACTTGCAGTTCTAATTTAACACCTAAATCTGGTAAAATTATAGGAGAAGAGGAACTGCTTGAATGTATCAAAGAAACTGCGAAGTCCAGAAAGATTTTTGTCTTAAGGTTTCTAGAGTTAAAAACGCAGAGATAAAAGAAAGAAAGAGCGTGGGGAGAGGAAGGAGGAACGAAAAAATGTGAAAATAGAGTTATGGAAATATTAGTTGCTAATTTAACAAGCAGAAAAGTCTATTGATATTGGAAGCTTTACTTTCACATACTAATGATGCAACTATAGTTTATATGTGTCAAATTCAAAATACTCGCATTTTTTACGATAATACTAATAAATATTTTTGTCATTTTTTTTTTGTTGATTCTATAATATATAATTGAATTGTTTTGCAAATATATGTTACAGACTTTCAAGCTCATTTATGTATTGTTTTTGTATTTTTTGCCCATCCGTGCACAATCCCTTTCAGTGGAAAATTCAAATGCATTTGATTTTAGTTATTGTCGGTTGTCGTTTAATTACCTACACTTGAAACGTGTTCGTCATGTGTGAAATACAGTGATAATTAATGATGCACAGAACCGAGGAACGGGAAACGGAGAACCGAGTCCTTTAATGAATCGACCGTTCCGGTTCTTACTAAAACCGATATAAAATAAAAATAAATATGTGGCACTTAAAGCCCCGAAGCGCTCTTTGGCCCAGCTTCTCTTCCATTATTGTTGTGCCTGTTAAATTTGGACACTATTAGAAGCGACCTACTTATTTTAGCCGGTTCCGAACGGCAGAACCCTTGTGACACCACTTTTTCTGAGCTTTGTCACAGAGTTCTTTTGGAAGCTTTTTCATGGCAAATTGTTACTGCCGGTATATGGTCTTAAAAAAAACCGAAAAATGAGTCTAAAGAACAAACAAACAAAACAAAAAACTAGCAATTTGAAAATTTTCGTGTTTAAAAATAAAGAATACAGCTTCTCTTTTCCATTTTCTTTATTTTTTTAATATTACTTTTGTTCTGTTTCAAAACGAAAAATAATAATATATTTTTTTCACATTACCTTTTTCTCTATATAAAATGGCATATGGCAACACAGGTGAAATAGGTTTGATTGGTGTGGAGAACAGCAATTAGAACTGATTGACATGCATATGTTCATTTTTGGAGTTCATTTTTCATTTTGAATTGAAACCAACAACAATTTTTTTGATTATGCCGTGGTTATATAACCAATCAATTGAACGCTAATTATGGCGTTCATTTTCCGTTTCACCAATTTAGATTGAAGGGTGGTTACAATTGATTACTGAGACAGAGGTGTAATATTTTATCAAAATAATTGTGCTGCATTAAATTTCAATTGATTTCATAATGGATATCGCGCTGAATAATTTGATAAACACAGCAACCATATACGCTGAAGATGTGTGTTTTTGGAACGATAATCATAGAAGTGTACTGGGAAAAATAATTGAATTAATAGAAAACGATCAAGTGGGATAAAAAAATGGCAAAAAAACGAAGCACAAACGGCTCTTTCACATTCCTAACAAAGGAATTAAAACATAGCGACTTTAATAAGGTTGACCGATGCGAAATTCAAGAACATCCAGCGGCTCATTGAAAAGGATATAAAAAAGGTGAAATGCCAGTTGTAAATGCAATACCGCCAGATCAACAACTGGCAGTGCTGGTGTCAATAGCTGTCAACTCTTTCCTATATTGACTTCAAAGGACTGAAATTTTGCTCGGATATCATGTTTTGCTATATCGGTAGCAATTTTAGATAATTGCTGTTGCATAGCATCTAGGGCCTGTTGCCGTTTTTTCCGATTAGAATAACTTGGATTTTTTGTATCGCACAAGCGTTCATTAATTTGCAGCAGAGTAATAAATTCTTCAGTTCTTCAGTCTGCTCCACGAAAACACCATTTCTTAATAAAATAATAAATTTAAAGTTATAGAATTTTTTTGTTTAACGAGAAAATTCTCTCAATCAGAATACATACTCATACCTTTCTTTAAAAGGAATGTATATAATTAATGTTTAAAATTTAATAAACGTTCACAGATGTCAACATAATAATCATGTATGTACGCAATACCCGTAAAGAAATGTTGCATTATTTAGAAATATTTTTTCTCACATTTTCCTTTTCTTTATATAAAATTGCATATGGCAACACTGGCATCCAGAACAGCAATCAGAACTGATTGACATGCATATGTTCATTTTTGGAGTTCATTTTTCATTTTGTATTGAAACCAACAATTTTTTTTTATTAGCGTTCAATTGATTGGTAATATAACCACGGCATTAGCATTCAATTAATAGGTGATATAACAACGGCATATCGAAACAAACCTCCATCACATAATCTATTTATTACAGGTCACGTCATTACCGATTGTTGGCTTTGTAATTCAATTTCAGAAAAAACTTTGTGGCTTCTGATGACGTGCTTTTGAAATTCACCGTTTTTTTACATTTCCTTCTTCTTACACATGATCGTGGTGATTTGTTAGCGATTTTATGATTACAAACTACCTTTTATCACGAAAACCATATTATATTAACACTTCTTGTTAATTTTGAAGCAATTTTACTTATTTTTTTCATAATAAATACCATTAATTATCGCACTCACCACAGCACCTTTGTCTTTTTTGATTGTTCTCACTCTTCGTACCAAACAAACATGCAAAATAAACGTCAACAGCGTGTGCATGTATTTTCTTTATTTCCCTGCCTCTTACCGAGAGTGTGTGTTGCCTTTTTCTCTACTTACCTTTCTTTCGTGAGAATATACATGATTATTATTTTGGATTGCCCTGCTATGAAAAATAGGACCATGCTAATAAATGACTAATATCCCAGACAGACGGCAGCGTTATTCCGGATTAACGATTTAATTTGAATTAATTCGGGTACTAACTGCAGCTAATCCGCATTAGCTCTACAAGTTAATTCTCAAAATTAAAGAGGATTAGGGCAATTTACGATGGCAGCACAGCTAAAAAATTTCTATTGTGAATTTTTCTTGATACAACTTACAAAACAATAGGTGTGTTCGCTTATAAAAAACTTTCAACAATTGTTAACAGTTTTCGACATGAAAAGCGTTGGCGAACAAATAAATCCAGCTGTCAATTAAGAACTTTGAATGCAATTTACAAGTTTTCAGTTCACGTACTCCTTGTAGATTTGCTCATATCGAGAGTGAAAAATTACAGAAATTGATAGTGATAGTAATGTAAGTGAACAGACCTAATAAAACCGCAATCAGCCGTTTAGTTAATCCGCAATACTTTCGTCTGTCAGGTTAATATTTTATTCGGATTAAGTGCTCCGTTAATCCGGGTTAACGCTGCCAACTGTCTAGCCTATAACCAATTTACCACACCTGGTTCACAAAGAAAAAATTCAGCGGTTTTTTGAGTTTGATTTATAAAGTGCCGTTATATTAAAGAATTGAGGAATTACAAATTGGTTGTTGGTAGATCGAGGGGATTATTAATAAATTAATCATGCCAATTCAATTTGCTACTTTGTTAAAAATGGGGCTTTCCGCAAAGGTAAAAAATATGTTTGGATGAAAGGACATCCATATTTCAAATTCTCTTTTACATTTCAATAGGAGGCTGCAGAGAAATTCGTTGTAGACATGTTAAAATGCTCTATTCCAATGGATGAATTAGATCTCTCAGTAGCAGCAACATTTGCAACAGAATGTTTTGCTGCAATTGGATTTTCATTCACAATTACAGCTGAGCAACTTGAACCCGAAGAGCCAAGTTTCATTTGGCCCGAAGACATAAATATTTATGTATTCAATTATAATGAGATCGAGTTTACATGTTTTGAAGATTTCATTGTAGAAATGTGTGCTGTAATATGTATTGCTCAAAAGGAACATATTACAAGAAAGCAGGAAGAAGAGGCATATGATCCGAGCGAAAACAGCGATTCTATTACGAATTCTAATGATAATAATCCATTGTGCATGCTGCTAGAGTTGATAGCTTATTGGTACCAAGTGTATCACGCGCTAGCAGATTTTGAGGCGCAACACAGTTTTAATCGGTTCGAGGAGCCCATTTCGCTGATAAGTAAAATTTTATTCGATGTATCGGAAAGATATAGAAACAATATTTTAATATTTCTGCTTCTCCATTTAGATTTCAATTTATTAAAAGGTCTTCATTCTTTGCGTAAGGAATTTCGTATAAGATCACTTGATGTTGTTTGTAATCGTTTACTTGAAAGTGCAACTCAGGGAATATTGTAATTTAACAGTTATTAAAATAATCTTAATTTAAAAAGTTCCATTTTCATTTTTCCGTTTTTTTTTTGTTTTTAGTTATGAGCAATCACATAATAGAGTTAGCAAAGGTTTGTTGGATATATTTGAATACGACTTTGTTCTATTTTACCAATATTCACCGGAATCTTTAAACGTTTTGTATGAAGTTTTCACACCGGAGGTAAGTTCATATCGTATTCTCATAAATAAGTATAGAAAATTTTTTTTTTGTTTTGTTTTAGAATAAGAAACATACTGAGTTGTCAACTTATAAGCGTTTTCTAAACATGCTAAAGGTGAACGTTGGCAATAAGTTTTCGATATTAACAAATTTCTTAGTAGAGCCGCATATGCAACAAGTATATTTTGCTACATTGCACCAATCTAAGGGGAAAAAGATTCTAATCGCTGTTTTGGAATTTTTAAATATTTTGCAAAGGTGGTTTTTTGTTTGTTTATTATTTTTTCGCCCGAATAACTCACATTAAAATGTTTTTTATTTCTCAATTTAGTAAGCTTCTATCCCTGGATTGTTTTTCGCAAGATTTCATAGAGGGCATATTACAACATGTTTTACATCCCGATGATAATGTCTCAGACTTGGCTGCCGAATTGTATGTTCTTATGATACGTCGTAAAATAAATGATGATGCAACTTTGAAGCACATTATAGAATTTTACCTAAGAGTGAAGGTATAGATTGTGAATTATTATTATTGTTGTACTTATATTTTTCACAATTTACACAAAATCAATCGCAGAACACTCCAGAATTATTGTCGGTATATGTAGGTAAACTATGGCCATATATGACGTATTTACAAAGTACTGATGAATATTTCAACATAATTGGCAGCACCACTTCTTCTACAATAATGCGTCTAATGGCAGCACATTTTTTTCGTTATGTCTATGAACAGATGGAGCAGGATTATGGTAAGTCGCTACCTACGATTTTAAATACACCCATTTGATCTTAAATATAAAAAATGTTGTCATTTTTTCATGTAATCAGCCAAATATTGCACTAAAATTGAACATGTTTTATGTGAATTAACAAATCTCTTCTCCAAGTTGTCTTGCATTATAACAAAAGGTATTTTATTGAAAATATTTGAAATAACCGATTTTCAAATGTTGAACAACGCAAGCAATTTATGTTTGGAGGTAAAACATAATGCATCAAATTAAAATTCATTTTTTCTATTGTGCTTGTGTACTTAAACAATTTTTTACAGATAGTCACGAATTTTGAATGCTATGCTTTTCATGAATTTAAAAATGCAACTAATTTGGAATATCCTCTACTATTTAATTTACTGACGACAATTGATAAATGCTTAAACTATACTGGAAATTGGCACAAACTTGAAGAATGTTGTACGGAAATTTATTACAAATTTTTAAAAGTCGACCGTTCACTGCAAGCAGTCGAAATCGGCGTATGAATCGTTTAATAGCACAGCGAAACAAAATTGAAACTATTTTCTTTTGGAAACCAACCAAACTTTTCTAAATAATTTTTGTACTCTGACCTTATATAAGATCTAGTAAAAATTATTTTTGCATTAAATTTAAGGTTTTATTTAGCATAGTTAGAATGATCCGATTTAGGTCAAATATGTACCGTTTTGTTCGATAACTTGCCGTTTTGAAGGTAATTTCATAATGCCACTCTCATAGAAACCTTCGTTTCTATTGGCAAAAAACTGACACAGTCGATTTTCACAAACTTCTCTTGAGGCGAATTTTTCACCAGCAAAATCATTCGCTCCCGCAGCTTCTGGCTAGTCACTATCGATGTGTGTGGCCTGGCATTGTCCTGATGGAACACAATTCCTCTCCTATTTGCCAAAGGTGAATGATTCCTTAATTATTGACAGTAGAGGTCCGAATTAAGAGTTTGGCAGTAGGTGAGCAGCAAATAGTACCGTCAATCCTGGCTTGGCCACCGTTTGCGCCGGCTCACCGCGATTCGACCACGGTCGTTTTTGCTTGACGTTATCGTAAGTGACCCACTTTTCATCACCAGTAACCATCCGCTTCAGAAATGGATCGATTTTGTTGTGATTCAGCAACGATTCGCAGATGGAAATTCGGTCCATGAGGTTTTTTTGCGTTAACTCGTGTGGCACCCATACATCCAGCTTCTTTTTGTATCCAGCCTTATTTAAATGGTTCCAAACGGTTTTTTGTCTTTCTAACGCCATCTATCGTAACCCGATCGCACTTATACAACGCGAGATACGGATTACTAAAGCCATCTATCAAAAATAATGAGTTTCTTTTTACTACGCCTTATATTTAGTTGGGTTTTCAAGGATTGTGCAGCTCTTAAGTCGAATGTTGAATTAATTTGTCGACGAAGAGCATCTATGGAATATATGGGGTCAATAAATTTATAAGTCCATATGTTATTGAAGGATTATACTCCTTTAGCCTTGACGCACGAATGTCATGGGAACAAATATTACAATTGCCTTTGTCAATTAAACTATGGGTTCTCCTTGTCATGCTTGTCAGTGATTTACTAAACTCAGTATAAATGATATCAGTTTGGCAATTTTAAATTGTCATCTTTCTGATTTCTGACTAAGCAAGAGATAAATGCTGAAATTAGCTTAAGATTTTAATCAAAATTGGGACAACAGCGTGGACATCTCACAAATCGAAAAACTAAGTAATATAGTTGATCGAATCCTTTAGAAAAGTTTATTAGATTCCGTTTCGTTTCGCTCTGTAATATTAAAATCGATATTTTTAATTTTTCAACACTTTCATTACTTGTTTCAGTTGCCTTCTAATCAGTTGTTACATGATTACTGTTGTGTATTGCAAAAACTCAATGTAATGCTTATGCTGGATTATAATGGTTTTGATTCAATCGATGGCTTATATAAGAATTTACATAAGCGCCTAATTGAGACGTCTGATATTAGTCAATATGCCACAAAGACGAATTCTTTTATTGGTATATGATATGTACTGCATATATGTAATATATTTTTATATTGTATAATTTTAATTGTTTAGATGCTTATGCGATTGAGATTTTAACTCTTTGTGTAATAAAAAGTTCCAAAGGCGAAGTGGACATTGTGTCGAATCGTCAATGGATTTCAAGCAACACTCAACAATTGGAACAGTATTTGCTTGATTTAATAGACAATGTTGAGGATTTGCCAAAAATGTCAATAGTACGAATTAAAGCGGTAATTTATCTATTTTGAAAATATAACCATATTTAACCTCTTCTATTTCGAGACCTTAGCGAACCTGATGCTTATTTTTTATTTATATGATTTTTTGCTATTGAATCCAGATAGGCATTCAAGAATCCCTCATTTGAACATTTTATCAAATTAATAACTAATTGTTACAATAATCAATTAATCACAAAATGATACAGAATTACTTTAAAAATATTAGAATTTTCTATAGCTCGAAATTCCCACTTTCCTAGATAAAATACGACGTCAACAACCATGTAATTTATTCTAACCTAATAGCACGCTAATATGTTACAACAACAACATCATCGATTGTGATTGACATCTCGAACGCAGTTATACTTTCTCCTATTCACCTCCTCGGGGCTCCCCTAAGGTTAGGTTAGATTATTGTGGCTGCCCTCTCTCTGAGAGGACACACTGTGTTCCATTGTGATACCACCGACCTTCCAATACTGTTGTGCGTGTTAAATTTGGACAGCATAAGAAGGGACCTACTTATATTAGCCGGTTCCGAACGGCAGAACCCTTATGGCATCACTTTAACTTAGGTTTGTCACAGAGTTCTTTTAAGAAGCATTTTTGGCAAATTGTTGCTGCCGGAAAAATTGCCGATTCTTGCCGACGGGTGGGCACCGTTCGAAAGAAAAATATTTTCGATATTAAATTTTTGTTATGCTTCAGCGGGGAATTGAACCCACGACCTACAGATCAAAAGACCAACGCACTGAGCTATGGCACCCACGGGCTCCCCTAAAGAATTGAATATTTTATCAAATTCGCACCAACCGCTTCCAGTAGTCGCATTCATTCATTGTCTTCTCTATAACATTCTTCCGAAACGGACTTACCCCTTTAGTTCCACCCCGTATAAAATATGCTCCCAAGACTCTAAAAACACCTCTAGTCGGTGTGTATGACCGACCGCCTTTCAGTTATTTCACTAAAATTTTCTCCAAACATACTTCTCCCTCCTACCCCCATCCGGGAAATTGCGACCCCATTGGTTTTAACTCTCCAATATTTCTCCCATGCCAACTTACTCTCTATACCCGTCCCTTAAGAAGGATGTCATACAAAATTAACGCAAACACATCTCAAATCGACAACTAATCACGATCGAAGCCAATCAGCTGTCCAGGAATAGCCTCTAGGAGTGTGAATGTGACTATGACCACCAATAGTTTTACTTCCCCAATATTTTGCTCGAGCCTACTTACCCTTAACATCGATCAATGTAAAGCCGGCTAGCATCAATCATCAATCACCACCCTTAGAACGCTTAGAACGCTCCTCTATAAATTTTCACATTCATACATAATATAATTGGCACTACCGCTTCCAGAGTAACACAAAGGCATAATTATAGACCGATTTCAATTAATTATTCCACCTTAATATTCCCCCTCACCATACTTTCCCCGTATTTCTTTTTTTAAGGATAGATCCAATATACATACACAGTTAGTCAAAGTTCGTGATGTGTGGAGTTTTACATTAGCCCTTATTATAAGTTGAATTCGATCTTAGACTGTGGTCGAAAGCGGGGATTGAACGAATTTTCATTTGGTATTATGACACTCATTCGATGAAGAATATCGCTATTGTGAATTTCATTAGATTTGTTTAGAGTTTCTTCCATCAGTGACACCAGCATTTCCAGTTGTTGTGTAGTACTCACGATTTTAGGTCTGCATGAGATTAATAAAAATTATTTAAAATTTGTTTTTAGACGGCAAGTGGTGAAAAACACACGGAAAATACTTACATTTTTATCAATTTTCACTAGTTCGACAGAAAAGTCGATATGAATTTGACATTCGATGTTCGATCTTCGATAATCAGCGAAAATCGAATATCGAATGCAACTTGTAATAAGGGCCATTGTTTTCATTGATGTCAACTTGTATGCATTTCTTTTGTGCTTTTGACTTTTAGATCTTCAATAGTCTTACTTTGATATATTGCACATTCAATTCAACGTCTACAAATTGCGTGATATCGCTTGACAGTCAACGTTATCGACGTTTGGTTGAAATATTAATACTCATCAATTTTGAAACAACCACATTTAATTTAGAGGATGGCAACGAAATAACACAACAGCACACACAACGTGTTTATGAATATCAAAAACTAATGTTGAATATGTTTATTAATTTACATTGCAATGAACATGTACGTATACCATCGAATATTGTTTGGAAAGTATGCATTTATTATAACCTGGTAAATATAATTTGGATCATTTTGCTTGAAGTTACATAGGTCTAGTCTATCATCATAATTTCTATTCTCCTTTTAGCCTACGCACAATAATTTTAACACGGAATTAGGCATACTTTTGCATACCTTGGCCAGTAAACATTTTGAAATTTACAAACACAGTTTATCAGTGTTGGTGTACAATTTATATAAACGATCACCCCCATTAGATGCTCGCATAATACTGGTGAGTAGTTTTGTATTCATTAATCGATTTGTTTACTAATTATTTTTCTTTATTTCCCAATCGAATCCAGAATGCACTTAAAGCTCACAAATCATTTATCGACAATGAGTTAAATATACCGAACAAGATATTACTCAATGTGCATATAGTTCTTATTGTGTTGGAGATTATTGAAAAATCCTTAACTGTATTGGCAATCGATGCTGGGAAAAATCGTTTACAGGCATTGAAGCATTTAAATATTTTCGTTGAGAACATAAATTTGAGTATGGAAAATGTTTTACCTGATATGTAAGTGCAAGAATATCATGTTTAAGGGATTCATAAGGTGTCATAAGTTTATAAAATAGCTTCGAACAAGATGTAGTTTTATTGGCTACAACAACAACTCGATAGTATATTCCAGTCAAAGTCTAGTAGTCTATTTATATAATTACATTTTAGTCACAAATCAAAGATACATCGAAAAGTACAATTCACAGCTTATGTTTTTTTTTTCCACTTTATAAATGAAGGTGCAAAAAACAAGCAAAATTCCATATGAAATATATGAAGATTAATATGTATACATATTCAAATAGTGCCAATTATCGCTGGTAGCATTTGGTGCCAGAGCGAAGCTTAATATGATTATCTGTTCAAATCTCGTTTCATATTAGATGGCTGCAGGTGTAGCCCGACGCGTTATGTTTCGCTCGTATTTAAAGTTCTCAGGTTTGATTCTTATCCAGGGTGATTAAAAAAAATTTTTTTTATTTTTCAATTTTGCTTTTATAACGTCATCATCAATTAGAAAACAAAATTTATTATTCATATTTGAACGATTTAAGGTTTTTAATTTTACTCAAGATTTAGATGAAGAAGAAGAAGAAGAAGAGCACGTATGCTGCACTTTGCTGGTTGTTTTAGAAATGTATTTTCTCCTATCTATCTGTAGAGCGTGGTATTGAGTAGAACCCAAATGTGGTGATTCGTCATCGCGCACAGAAATTATAGCTGTGTCAATTCACATTATGGAAATTTCTACTTAAACATCTCGCCCACGATCTTATAAGATCCAGTTAATGCAGAAATTTAAGCCGACGTATGTTTGGTCAATTGGCACAAAAACAACTGGAAGTTTTATTGCAATATTCTGTTCAGTGATTAGGTTCATTTTTGGCTCAATGGGCATATCAAAAATGGCATAATTGCCGCATTTGGAGTGAAGGGTTTCCATGAGAGATTCAGGAGCGACCATTACTTTCACAAAAACTAACTGTAACTAACTGTCCTATTTTTTTTAATTATAATTAGATTTAACGCCTCTTGATTATTTTCTCTGGGGAAACTTTAAACGCTTTACATGAAAGTGTTAGAAAATTGGACCTGTAAGTTTAGCACACGCCAGACACGATGGCCACATGCCTGAAATTGTTTTCAAATATTATTGGCATATTTTCACTTTGAATTTATTTCATTCTAAAGTTGTACGCCTCAAAAGGAAACACCCGCATTTTCGAAAATATTGCAAAGCCTGAATTTAGGACCTCAGACAAAACCCGGCGTACATATACCGTACCCCACGACATTTTCCGAAATAGATGAAACATTTATTTTCGTGCATGAATACCAAAGACAGCGGTTTCGATTAAAGCTTTTTTCACAATAGTTAGAAGTACACATTTCGCTCAGCTCTCTCCTGGGCTTCTGACAAATAATGATTCCATTTTGATATGTCTCAGACATGCCAATACGACGCCTATTTTTTTACTTTATTGTACCAAATTCATTAGCGTTTTTACTTTATTGTTTCTAATATTTTAGCGCAAGTAAGTAAGTAAGTAAGTAATATTTTAACGCAAATACGTTGGAGTGCGGACAATTAGAATTTGTAAAATAAGCGGTTTCGGAAAAATATTATACCTGGCCTTTAAATGATGATGGTGCATACATATTTGTTTAATTTTGTCAAAAATCTGTTAAAAAGTAGATTTTTCACAAATTAATGAGACCTTTTGAATCCGTCCAATAGTATATTATGGTATGGAATCGTAATAATCTTGAACAGATTATATTGCCTCCATTTTCTTTTTTGTATTTGACCAATTTTGTAATTTTTATATTATATATTAAATATATTAATATCTCTTTTAAACAGTTTACAACAAGTCGAACGCTTAAAAAAATATCCGCTCAATGCTGATGAGAGAAATACGTTAAGGACTTATTGCAATTATTTTGCAAGTTAAAATATGAATATTTCAACTGGAAACAATAAAAATCAATACTTCTTAATATTTCATAATAAATTATAAATAAAATTAAATTTGAAATGAACGTTTTCTCCTATTTATTAAACTTAAAATTATTCATCAGTGTCTGCAAGGGAATAAGAATGGTATAATCCCGAAAATGGGTTTTTGACTCGTATTTCAATTTTGAGTGGGTGCTGTGGTTCAGTGTTTAGTGCGATGGTTTTCTGAACTGTAGGTCGTAGGTTAGTTCCCGGCGGAAGCACAACTTTAATAGCGAAACGATTTTTCTTTTGAACGGTTCCCTGAGAATCCTCTGGTAAAAGCCCTATAAATTCAGGAAGTAACTTATTTTCCATTTACGAGAGAATGGGATGCCAACTTCGAAACAGTCCTCTGACACATTTCCACCAATAGTCGCTCGAACAGTGTGCTGGTAGCCACCGCTTGCCAGAAGGAACAGAGTGGCCGCCAATTATAGCACTCGAGTTAGCGCTTTGGCATCCGAGAGCTTCAAACTTATTTTCTGCAGCATGTATTTGAAAACCTCTGGTTAAATGAATCGGTTTGAGCAAGCTGCAATGTATACAAAAGTTACATTACATAAAGCTCGGTTAGTTCAATTTGGATATGCCAATACCAGTGGATTCCTTCGATCCCTAAGCTGTCTTCGAATAATTTTTTCATCTTCTTCACTGTCACTAGAGCTAATATTATACAGCAAAGTCGGATACATGTATTTGATTTATATATTTATTATAGCCTAGACAGACGGCAGCCTAATTCCGGATTACCGGCGCACTTAATCCGAATAAAAAAATAACCTGACAGACGGCAGTATTGCGGATTAACTAACCGGCTGATTGCTGTTTTATTAGGTCTGCTCACTTACATTATTATCACTATCAATTTCTGTCATCTGTCACTCTTGATATGAGAAAATCTACAAGAAGTACGTGAACTGAAAACTATCAGAAACTTGTAAATTGACATTTCGTAATTGACACCTGGATTTATTTTTTCGCCAACACTTTTCATGTTGAAAACTGTTAACAATTGTTGAAAGTTTTTTGTTAGAGAACACACCTAATATTTTGTAAAATGGATCGAGAAAAATTCACATAGACAATTTTCAGCAGTGTTGCCATCGCAAATTGCCCTAATTATTTTGAGGATTAACTCATAGAGTTTATGCGGATTAGCTGCAGTTAATGCCCGAGTTAATTCGAATTAACTCGATAATCCGGAATTAGGCTGCCGTCTGTCTAGGCTATAAGGTGCAGGCAGTGATCAATATCTTCTCAGTTAGTCAAGCTGCCAACAAGACAATGCTTTTGGAGCATTTCTTCTCTGCTTGTAGCAGAGTGCTTCGACACAGTGCAGTCTAAAAAATATATTGCACCTTTGTACCTCGGAGGGCCCTTTGGCCAAACTTCTCTTGCAGTGCTGTTGCGCGTGTTAATTTTAGGACAGTATTAGAATAGGGTGCCGTAGCTCAGTGGTTAGTGTGTTGGCCTTCTGATCTGTAGGTCGTGGTTCAATCCCTGGCTCATGCATAACAAATTTATTATCGAAAAGATTTTTCTTTCGTACGGTACCCACCTGTCGGCAAGCAATTGGCAATTCTTCCGACAGTAACAACTTGCCATGCAAAAGCTTCTAAAAAGAACTCTGTGACAAAGCTCAGAAAAAGTGATGTCACAAAGGTTCTGCCGTTCGGAACCGGCTAAAATAAGTAGGTCCCTTCTAATACTGTCCAAAATTTAAGACGCACAACAGTAATGGAAGAGAAGCTCGGCCAATGAGCCCTTTGGGCTTTAAGTGCCACATATTTATTTATTTATTTTATTTTATTAGAATAGGTCCCTTCTTAAATTGGCAAAACCCTTCTGACCCTTCTCAGCTTTATCACATAACTCTTTTAGAAGCATTTAGAAGCAAATCAAACCAAAGTTGCCAAAAGTTACGACAGAATGAAAGATTGAGCATCGTTAGTACGCAGAAAATATGGTCTCATACAGCGAAGAAGATCAGGAATAAAATCGAAGAATTGTAATGGGAAATTTTACTACATCCGCCATATTCACCAGATATTATTATTCATTCTGAAGCATTCTTTAAAATCCTTCTTTTAAATCATTTTCGTGAAAGAAGTAAGGCACAAGAAGGAAAACACCTCCTAGACCTTATTGTTCCGTCTGCAGAACACGATTTTTAGCATAAGTATAGGATAGCCCACTGAAAGAAATAAAAATTTTTTCTTCGTTAGAGCCTATTTTTGTGAATATAAAAAAACAAATTTTTTTTGTAGCTAACGCACATATAAAGCGTGGCTCAAGATCAAAGTTCAAACTTGCGATCGAAATTACTCAATAAATTTGCAATTTTTCTTTACAATATGGATATCAAAAGAAAGGTATTTCTAATACCTTTAAATAAAAAAATTGAATTTTTTTTCCAAAAATAAGTCCGAAAATAAGTCCAAATAACCTATATAAAATTTAGCACCATATTAAAGGCCATGCAATTTCCTTTCCAATGGTGTATTAAACATATTTAAAAATAAATTTTATGTATTTTTAATATTTTTTTAAATCTTCATACTTCGTCTACTGCAATTGATTGCATAAGGAAAAGTGGTGAGATAACGGAGAATTGTAGTATAAATGTAAATAAAAGAATTTAAAGAAAATTGGTATAATATAATTTAGTAATAATTATCACTTTCTGCTAATTCGATAAGAACACCATTGTTTATGTAAAATGTTTTTGGCCGGGAATAAAAATATGCCGTCGGTTACACTTTTCAAAATATAACCGTTAATTTACCGGAAATTACTGTGATTCATTTGGTTTTGATTGAAGTGTTTGAAGTGCAACATAAAAATGAGTGTTTGGAGTATATCTAAAATGTTTAGTTTGTTTGAGTCCACGGATGATTTTAGCGTTCCCGACAACGCAATCGCTCAGCTGATAGAATGGGGTTTAATTCTACGGGAGGGAGATTACGCATGTGTGAATGGCATAACTTGAAGCTGGTGAAATCAGCCAGAACTTTAGATAGCTATGTTTGGACGTAGTGTTCATGTTCTATATACAATAGATATCTTTGTTGTAATATGTAGAATTTTTTCGGCAAATAGAAAGAAAACGGCAAGATGCAACATTGAGTTGTCGCTGAGGAATGGCACTTTCTTCGACAAGTCAAAGTTGCCTTTGAAAAAATTGATTGCGTTCTCATGTGTATGGGTGAATAACACCACGCAAGATTTTATGATGAAGGCATAAAGTTGTACGCCCATAGATTGGTCAAGCTTTTGTCGGGAAGTGGCGTAGTAGTAGAAATAGACGAGAGCAAGTTCGGGAAGTGGAAGTACCATCGGGGTCATGCAGTTGAGGGGCAGTGGGTATTCGGTGGTGTAGAGAGAGGTAGCAACCTCTACGTTTTTGTCTCTGTGGAGAGAAGAGACAAAGAAACCCTGCTCTCTATTATCAAGAAATTGATTCATCCCGGCACAACTATTGTGTCTGATTTCTCTAACTTGGTCAATTAATAATAGTTTTATATTTAAGGCTTACAACTGTTTATCGGAGGAGGGCTTTGAATATTTCAAAGTGAACCACTCCATAAACTTCAAGGATCCTGTAACAATGCAGCACACCAACACAATTGAAGGGCATGGAGGCATGTGAAGTACTCCATGCCCTGAATATCACAGAAGCAAGAGCCACTTCGAAGGATATTTGGCATATTGATGTGCTTAAGCATTTTCACAAGATGGCTGTAGTGCTGTACAATTCGCTACAGCCAATTTTTGTTAAATTTACTAATGAATGTGAAATTGAAATAGAATAAAAAAACAAAAATAATTACATTCTAAAAAGACTCTTGTGAAATATTGTTGGTCGCGAAGCCAGCGTCGGGTCTAAAAGGGTCATTCATCCGAAATACTGATGGCCGCGAAACTACATTTGGAGATATATATCAATGAAAAGGTGTCGAAAAGACATTTCATTTGATACCCATATAGTAAACAAAAATTGCGAATTTATTGAGTAAATTCGATCGTAAATTTGAACTATGACCTTGAGCCACGCTTTATATTGGCGTTAGCTACAAAAAAAATTTGGTTTTTTATATTCACAAAAATATGCCCTATACGAAGAATTTTTTTTCCTTTCAGTGGGCTATATTCTATAGTTGTTCCCGATTTTTTTAAGGCAATTTACCAGTTGGTATATGCTACATATTGTAAAATGGTATAGCTTCAACTAAACAAACTATTATTAATAACCACATATTATATTTTGTTAATTTTTGTTATTTATTTATTTATTATATTTTTTTAACCAATAATTTAAGAAATATTTTTAATCATTGATAATGGCCACACGTAAATTTCAATTTATGTAATATGTAACAAAATTATATGGGATTAATAAAATTGAATGCATACAGATTTTGTTTCATCAATGTGATAATACATTAGTATTTAAAAGAAATTTTATTTATTATGCATTAGGTATTAATTAATTATTCATAAAATTGTGGTATGTCAATGATGCGATGTCATGGAATCCTTTGCACACAACTTCTCCATTTGTTCATTGTAGAAAGAGTTGAAATTAATACGATGCACGAGATTGATAAAACGATCTGATGGATTATCAGATGCAACATCATTAATTTGCTTTAATAGTCCAATAAGTAGGCCAGTGAATTCCAAATCAAAACGTTTAATACGCTCCGAAAATGTATCTGTTGGTGCTAGCGATGATTCGGACTTGAAAGAAGAAATTTCATAGAAATAATTAACGCTTTTGAAATTGATAAATTAATCCAAAATTTAGAAAGTGATAAAGAATCGATGTAAATACAAATAAATAAAATATAAAGAACTCTATTGTTGTAAATTTCTCCGAAAAGTACTCGCCGGGAAAATGGTTTAGTTTCTCCAAACAATTTTGCGATTAAATGTTTACACAAACAATTATATTAATCAAAATGAATTATTGGATTAATCAGCAATAACAATTTTAAACCAATTATTGTTTTCGTAGTTTTCAAAACCCACCCGTCTTTTTTTTTGTTTTACTTAATCAAATAATTTCAAAATCACGATTATTCAAAAAATTAATCAGAGTTTTGATTAATCCAATCGTTTGATTAAACGATTAATCGCACAGTCATAGTTTTTTACATTTATATTCTACATTATATTGATTTCTTTTCATTTTGAAAGGTAATTTCAAGAAATACATGCAAAAAGAATACAAAAAGCAACCGAAAATCTACAATTCGTACATTGAAAATCAACCAATTCATTCAGAGCAGAGGTTTTAAGTAATTTTGTGCTCGCCATGGATTGATATTGATGCAAAACAACAAATATAAAAAAGCAAACGAAATTTGTTAATTAAAATTCAACCTATTACTATGCGTATAATTTTAGGACGTTTTCAATTTTAACACAAGCGAAGTTCTACTTTGGACTACATTTTATTTGGATGTAACCATAAGCCCTTAAGTGTATAGCAGTTCAGTTCCTTGCTAGCTTCTACATTCCCGTATAACCCAGTGCAATTATTTTGTGTAGGCATCTGAAAGCAGTTTGGATTTCACATTATAGGAGTCTAACGCGTAATGGCTGCCTGACTGCCGATCAAAATTGCTTGGGTGTTAGCCCATTACCTCGAGTATTTTGTCTGAAAACCCCAGTTTTAGACTCCTCTTCTGTTAAGCTTCCGTCTGTAAGCCACGTAATCATATGCTGAACCAGGTTATACGTGCCACTTAGTTCTATATTGAATCCTTTTGTAAAATTGTACTTCAGATTCATATAGCCTTTGTGTGGACAATTATTCTGCCTTATGCATTCCAAAACAATTCACAGACCCAATCCCAATCCGGACGATATTCGCTACAGAGTTTAATTCGTTTCTGTAATTGTTCAGATAACATCGATCTTTCAGGGTACACAAAAAATATATATTTAGCTTGTAACTTGGGCCCTTAATATGGGTTGCATTCGATCTTCGCCTGTGGTCGAAAGTGCTGATCGAACGAATTTTCATTTAGTATTCTGACGCTCATTCGATCATTCATTTCGATATAACAAGGGAAGCAGAATTCTGTTCGACAGAAAATTCGATGTTCAACGAAAATTTCGACATGGTTGCATCGACAGTTCATAATATGAATCAGCGAAGATCGGAAATCGAATGGAATTTATTATTCAAAATAAACATATTTTATTTCACTTTCTATTAAATCTTGTAAAAATATTGATCTGTCAATCTTTACTGAATTTTTTGTTTTATCTCCTCCATTAAATTCTGCACTCTGTTGTGAGCCAAAATTATACGTCTCTGATTATGCAAAACAAAGCTGAAATTATAACGATGACCTTCTGAGGAAATGGCAATGAATTGACCTACTGAAAAAATTGCAATTTCTATATTCGCGAACATTGTAAATGTAGGCTATATAAAATAAGAGAAATTCAGTAATTAAGTTAGCTAAGAATAGAAGATTATAGTGACTAAGAATATTATATAACAAGAAATTATAGTGACTAGGAAGATTATATAACAAGAAATTATAGTGCCTAAGGAGATTATATAATTGTAAATTACGGTGACTAAGTAAAATTGTAAATTATAGTGATTAAGCAAAAGTTCAAAAGAAAAACCCGAAAGTGAAAAATAAAGAACTTGAAAGGAAAAAGAAACTAAAGTGCTACATGGGAATTATTTTTAAAAGCCGAGTGAAAAGAGTGAGTATTAGAAATTAAGGTATTCAATTAGAGCTTGTGATCTTCAAAAAGAAGTGGAAATAGCATATTGTAGCTAAGTCGTGCGAAAATATTACTGAAACATTGTGTTTTTAAAAAAATAGAATGGGGCGGCGGTATACTCTTCTTTTAAAAATTTCGGTCGAAATAGTGGCCTTCGTGCAAAATGCAATAGTTTTAAGGCCATTTGTAGGCTTTTAAGATATGCCTTTTCTTTACTCTCTCCATTATGGACGCACTGCTTTCATATGTTTTTGCCAAATTTCTCACAGACATTGAATTTCTTGATAAGTTTAAGTCAGAACCTTACTTTTAAGATTCGATTTTCTTCCTCTCTTGTTTCTTCTACTTTTCAGTCTGTTTTCGAGAGAACAGGTATCTCCCACCTTAATTATGAACATACCTCGTTATCACTGCATGGTTTATGAAATATAATCTGAAAGCTCTAGTCTTACCGGTAACTCTGAATTGTTTCAACTATCACCATGGAGTGATCAGATAACGAGAACCGTATCGCTGTCATAGCGCTATTTAAGTGTGAAATGAGAAAAGATGATAGTTTCAAAATGATCCGCCCGCTCGGGATTAGTCGTAGTTCGTCTACCGGTGCATAAAACTGTTTGAGGAGACTGAAGATGTTAAAGGTCGGGGCGTCCACGCGCAATCCAACGCCGCAAATCATCAAATATGTCAAATCACAAATTCAGCGAAATCTGCTCCGAAAATAAAACATCATCTCGCAAAAGCCCATGAGTCGAATTATTAAAAAATACTTTGGACTTGAAGCTTTCAAACTCCGTAATGGACATTTGGTGACTGCAGCTTTGAAAAATATTGTTTACCAATAAAAAATTTTCTACCGTAAGGGAAAAGCTTAACAAGCAAAATAATAGGGTGTAAGCACGGAATTCTAAGGAAGCACCCAAACCTGGCTACAAACCAATTTACCAACAGTCTGATTTGAACCCGCTGGATTACGAATTGTGTGTCACAAAAGTTACTCCAATAATGACTTTCTTAAAGTGGCTTTGATTCGTACTGTGGTTAACTTTCTAATGGATGTAATGCGTTTGATTTTAATTTTAATTTAGAAGTGTGCAGGTTCTTTTCGGTACAGTACTACTTATACAGGGTGATTTTTTAGCAACTTTCTTTTTGGCAAAATTGTTTTTGGCAGCTCAGCTATTACTGTAGAACATGTTGTTTGGTCTATAATTTAACCATGAATCGACTTACAAACGAACAACACTTGCGATTATTGAATTTTATTATCAAAATTCATGCTCGGTTAAGAAAGTGCATCGTGCACTTGTTCCATTTTAGCGACGAAGCTCACTTCTGGTTGAATGGATACATGAACAATCAAAATTTCCGTATTTGGTGTGAAGAGTAGCCAGAAGCACTGCAAGACCTGCCAATGCATCCCGAAAAATGCACTGTTTGGTTTGGATTATGGGTCGGTGGCATCATTGGACCGTACTTTTTCAAAGACGACGAAGGCAGGAACGTTACTGTGAGTGGCGAGCGCTACCGTGCGATGATTACAAACTCTTTTTTTGCCCAAAATGGAAGAGCTGGACTTGGCTGACATGTGGTTTCAACAAGACGGTGCTACATGCCACACAGCACGCGAAACAATGGCTCAATTGAGAGGCGAGTTCGGTAAACAGTTTATTTCACGCTTGGGGCCTGTTAATTGGCCGCCTAGATCGTGCGACTTAACGCCTTTAGACTATTTTTTGTGGGACTATGTTAAGGCTCATGTCTATAGCGACAAGCCCGCAACGGTTGACGCACTGGAAGACAATATTGAAGAATTTATTCATGACGTACCGGCCGATATGTTGGACAGAGTATGAACCATTTGAGGCGCGATCAACATTTACATGAAATCATTTTTAAACATTGAATTATATAGATCGTTCTATCGACTCAAATAAAGATTTTATACATTTCTCTAAATTGTATGTTTTTTTTTTTAATCAAATCCAAGGCTCTTAAAAAATCACAGCTTCAACTAATTATGCGATTTTGCGAGGTATATACTCTTATCATTTCAGCCTTTGAAATCATAAAAATACAATTGTGGTCAGAATTGGAGAACATGTGGCCTATAAGCACCCATTGTGTAAGTTATTCAAAATAGCTAAGAATTTATGTAGATACAGGGCTATTTGGAATATTTATCTACAAACACAGAAACATATGAAAAAAATAAAAAATTTAAAAAAAATGCAATTGCCCTAAAAAGAGGAATTAATCCAACATAGCGCTAAAAATACTATCTTACAATAAATATGAAAATTATTATGACAAAATTCATAAAACTTATTGTTTTTAGGTCGCTTATAAAACAAAAATGGTAAGCAAATTTTGAATGAAAATATAAGGAAAAAAAAAAGGAAAGGAACAACAAATTATTAAAATGACATCATATTGACACTGTTTATACAATTAATAGCAATTTGTTGTGTATTATACCTGCTTCTGACTCGAAAAATCAATATCCGAATCAGAATTGTCCTCATCGTTGCTGTCGCACACCATAGACTTAAGCTCAGCATCAAGAAAGAAACGCTGTGATTTCTAATTGAAGGTTTTTGTACGAGGAGTAAAGCGAAAATACACACATAAAAATTTGGGATATGTATATATACTATATATATATATATTATATATTGTATTTATAGAAATGTATTTGATTTTTTAAGCATATTTAATATACACATAATTTATAAGTAAATACAATCCATTTATAGAAGAGGTAAAAGGACAAAAAAAGAAAACGGGCAAACAATTGTTAAGCCAAAGCAATTATTATGAATTATTAAAAATATTATTTGCGATACTAATGAAATGTCTAATGTTAAGATACATATACTCGCATTTATTATACATACACTACTGCTTACCTGTATAAATTCACAGAATTTTAAACAAATGTTGCATAATTTAAATATTGAACGATTCAAAATTGTAGTATCGGTCAGCATACAATTCTTTAAACATGAATCCAAAAAGTTTTGATGAAAAGATAAAACTTCATCAACATTTTCCACCTGAAAGTTTATTAGATGTAGTCATTTCAGTTATGATCTTGTCGACAATATACATGGGAACATATTCGAACGTATGATTTCATTTCCATTTTACTAAAGAGTTATCGCAAAATTGTATTTTTCTACTTACTTTGTTCATATTTTGTATGAAAATATGCCAATTTGGTTCAATCACTTCAATCATCATATAGTATTCAATATTCTGTACTGCATTCATCATGCGCTGACGCAAAGTGAATGCAGAACGATAAAGTTCTGCTGCTTGCGGTGAGAATTTTTTAGCAATTGAATTCTCTTTCCATATCCTAAAATAATAACATTAAATTTTGTATATACTAGAATATTATCAACGGTTTCCACGAGGTCCACTTTAAAGGCGTAAAAGATTAAAGCATAAAATTCACTTATAGCCCTGACAGACGGCAGCGTTAATCCGGATTAACAATTTAATTCGAATTAACTCGGGCATTAACTGCAGCTAATCCGCATTAACTATACGAGTTAATTCTCAAAGTTAAAGAGGATTAGGGCAATTTACGATGGCAACAGTGCTGAAAAATTTCTATTGTGAATTTTTCTTGATCCAACTTACAAAACAATAGGAGTGTTCGTTAACAAAAAATGTTCAGCAATTGTAATAGTTTTCGACATGAAAAGCCTTGTCGAACAAATAAATCCAGCTGTCAATTACGAACTGTGAATGTCAATTTACAAGTTTCTGATAGTTTTCAGTTCACGTACTACTTGTAGATTTTCTCATATCGAGAGTGACAGATGACAAAAATTGATAGTGATAGTAACAAATCTAATAAAAGAGCAATCAGCTGTTTAGTTAATCCACAATACTGCCGTCTGTCAGGTTACTATTTTATTCCGATTAAGTGCGCCCTTAAACCGTATTAAGGCTGCCGTCTGTCTAGGCTATTAGAAATTTGTTTTCAAATTCAATTTGCCAAAATCAAGCAATCGTACTTATTAGTGGTTCTGTCATATAGTTCAGAAATTGATGAGATTCATTCTAATATTATCACATCCACCAATAACGAAAGATTCCTTCTAATTTTATGTGCGAACCTAAATGAGATTCAAAATTATTCGAATTTTGCAAACGTAAATTCCCCGTCGATCCTCGAAGTTCAGTTCTATTTAGTTATATCACGAGCCTTTAGTAACCTTGGAGTCTGAAGCCTGTTGTAGTACTTTAAGTGTAAAGATCACTAATCATTTCATTAATCTTGTAAACAGATATTAGAGAAGAGTAACCATTAATGTCGTAGCTTAGTGGTTAGTACGTTGGCCTTCTCAACCGTAGGTCGTGGATCCAATCCGCGATTCTCTTTCGAGGGAACAATGGAGTAGTCTTGGAATGGTACGGGTGTCAGAACCACAACAGTTTTACAATAGAAAAAAAAAAGCGTGGTAAACTTAACGCCATCGCAAGAAAGGACACGCTTGAACTTATGGAGATTCCAGGGCATTGTGGTGCTCAACCATCTGCAAAATAACAAAGTGTTTCGTGAGAAGCCCGAACAAAAGAGTAGGAACTTTCCTTCTAACATTAGGAAGGAAAGATCTGTGATTTATGGTCGGGTTAATTAGAGGATAGAATCCATGGCGACAGCAAATGGTAACCGTTGTTATAATCGATAGTATCTGAATACTGACCGCGTGCCTGTTAGGCGCTAGTAGGTCTTCTGTCCGTTTGATGGCCAGTATTGACAGATAAGTCGGGTAGTTGCACATTTCACAAATCAACTCCCATCTGACATTCATTTTGTGTGTTGTGTCCGAAGTTATAAGTAGTTTATATGTCGCCATTCAAATACCATATTGGTAATGGCATACAAGGGAAATAGTTGCACACGAAGATTAGCTGTTATATCATTGGTCCTGCTCGAACATCTCATTAAGGGATGCCCTGCAGTTATGGCATACTAATTCAAGATTATTGTTCCAGAATAGTTGTGTCCTGTGAGCCCCTAAGTCAAATTGCCGATATTTTTATTTTATTTTATACATGATTACCGCGAGCCTCGTGAAAACGCTTTAGTGGTACGTACTTGCATAGCTGCCGCTCAACGTGTTTACAGTAGAAGAGTTGTCGGAAAAGCATTTGATATTTTGATATTGCAATATGATTAAGAACCAATGAAACTGGCCATTTCACCTCATAACGAAAAGCAAAGCATTCCAAACCATTCAAATCGAGACGATCATGCGATTGCCAATATTCTGTCGATAGATTAGAAACAATTACATTACATTGTCTTACAAAAATGTTTCTGATTTCAAGCCATCGCCCGGAAAAAGTTTACTTTTGGACTAAAACATGTAAAATACAAAATTTAATTCTAATAGGAAAATGAAAACATGAACATGGAAAAAAGGATTCTATATAAAATCAATCTAAATTAACAGCTATTCAGCTGGTTTGTCTCAAGCAATAATCTATTTATAAAAATTTTGTTTTGTTAGTTCAATTTAAATTAATTTAATCATATTCTATTATCTTTACTTGCTTGTACATGAGAATTTTAGAAATATTTCATATTTGTAGGTTTTAGTCCGAAAAAATATTTTTCTTTTAGTAGACGGTTGGTTTATTGCAATTTATTTTATCATATCCAATTTACCTTCTTCATTATTCATGATTTTGGACATTTGTGTGACCAAATCGTAGGTCAACAACTCACAGTGCACATCATCCTTGTAGGGATCATGTTTAGCTGATGATAAACGTAATGTTAAACCCAAAAGATTCTCCAGCGTCATTGGAAATACTTTATCAACATTCTTTGCCAACTCATCCTCACAAGCATCCATAAATTGTGTTATAAAATCGCCTTGATGTAATAGCAAATAACGTTTAACTGACATAAGATGTCCCATCAGATCATTTTCTTTTAGTAAAACTTCCAGTAAATTTTTCGAAGCAAAATGATATGCATTCTGGATAACCGTAATGTGATTTTGATTGGTTGGTGAAAATTGTAAATTCATCGTTTGTGGCGGTGTAACTTTTTTACCACATTGACGTATTACATTGAGATATTTGCCTGTCCGTAATATTATATCCGATACCTTTTCCAAGAAGCATGGTATACGCTCACGGCGCACAGTATAACTACATATCGATTTGAAGATGATTCTTAAAATGCTAAGGAACAATTAAATAGCTTACCGTTTTTCCCAGTAATCGGCTGAATAATGTTCCGGTAACTCCTCACGTCGTATGACTTCATTGTCTTCTACTAGAAATTCTTGTTGCGGATCAACGATTACGCCCTTCTGTATCCATAATTGTAAAACATTCATATATGGAATTGCAGCCTGTTGTGTTAGCTGCACCATAAACTTTTGTGATTCTTCATCGCCAGTTAGAGAGCTTATTTTGTCGAATAGAAGTGTTAATGCTTGGCCACCGCGTAATTCATTCTTTCCAATGATACAAGAACATAAAACACATTGTATTAAAATTGTAAATACAATAAAATACTTTTTCAATATGCCATTAATATTACCGTCACAATGTCTGACACAGCACCCGCTAAAACTTCCATAGTATTCAAAGTTGGTCGTATGTAGAAGAGCATTTTATGTAAGGTCAAATTTCCCACATTCAATTCCGATTCCAATTGTGCTAGTAATAACTAAAATGAGTGCATCCAATAATTAAAATTACGAATATATTAGAATATCAGAATCTCATTCGCCCCACTCACATAGTAGTCATGTATCAAATTTTTCAAGGCTTCACTAAGAGCTTGTAGCACTTGACCACAATCAGTAAAACTTGCTCCCTGTATAAATTTTTGCACGCATGTGTAGTGTGATGCCAAAGGTAGAATTTCTTGAGCAATGTCACGCAATGAACTATGTATTTGTTCCGATATTTTAAATTTTATGCAAGAACTATTCGCAGTTCCACCTCCATTCGATGTTGTAACAGCTGTCGCATGGCACGTATCCTCTGGTGTTATATACGACCCCCGCATTCCAGTTAAACAGTAAATCAGGTCATACAATAAAAGGTTCTCTTGACTAGCAATCGGTATCGCCGACACATTGCTGTGTTGAAATTGAAAATTGTCAATATTATGAAAACTCCACAGCGAATCTGTGCGACTTTTATTGATTGCTGGAAACAATGAAGTAGTCTGATGTTGATACTGTGGTTGCTGCTGTTGTTGATGTTGATGCTGTAAAACAATACTCATACCAGGTGCCGTGTTAATTGAACTGTTTTGCAAAGTTGAGGCACGACTTAAATTACTAGACGCTGCTTGTACTACACGTTCTTTGATCTGGAATAATATTAATTATAGTATTTACTATAGGTTTCAGAAAAAAATTGTCAAACAACCTCAGAAACGTTATCTGGTGTGATGGCATCGAAAACTTTTTTTGTAGGCAACAAAGGTGTAGACGTCGAAATGTCTTTCTTTCGCATTGTTTGCATAATATTCGTATTGGAATAATGTTTTAGGAAATTTAAGAGACAATAAAATGGATCCTTTCTATTAAATAACATAACAGAAACAAGAAAGAGAACACACAAACAATAGGAATAACGTATAAAAGTATAAAACTGATATAAATATTAATAATAATTACTTTTCTAATAATTTCGCAGCCTCCTGCAAATGTTCACTAGCTTTTGGTTGAGTTTTTGAGATAATTTCTAATATTTTCAACAATTGCCGATTAGAACGTTTCTCCTTAGTTGAACGAAATTCCTTAAGCACATCATCCGCACTAAAAGTGGCGCTGAAAAATGAATCAATGAAAACAAATGATCACAATTTTAATATTTTAGTTGGTTTCCTATTAGAAGTATATTTTTGGAAATTCGTATTTAAATTTAAGTTCGCGGCGGACTTCGTGGTTTCCCATTTGCAACAACTTCAACTACCTCACTTAATCAAATGCATTTTATACACAACTGCCGCTTCTCTTCTTTCGTAAGTACTCACTTCGATTGCTCAATCAGTTTTTGTAATGTGTCTCGCATATTATTATTTTTTTATTGTTTAATTCATATTCTATAATTGTAATTTGTTGCTATTTTTTAACAGATATTTCTTCCTTTTGTTTTACAACACAACAAATCACAAAAATAAGAACTTTTCACATTTTACTCTCTACTTCAGTGTTGTCAACACTACATGCAAATGCACAGTACATATATGTGTAGAACTGTTTGGCACAAATAAATTCTAAAATTATTTACCATTTTAATGGAGATCCCTTTATTTTCTGGATTCCAATAAGTTGTAAAGCATTACATAAATTTTAATACATTCACAATATTTATATTTTATTATCTAGTATGAGATTGTCGTATATCACAGTCGACACATTTTGGGATATTATTGTAAATGTTAGTTAGGCACTAAAGTTTGTACGACGCTATCCATAAAAAATATTAAAATATTCATGTAAGGAAAACGTATTTAGGATGCAAATATCTTATCGTAACAGTTAAAAGATTTGAGTATTTCATACTTCACTTGTAATTTCAAATACCTCCCACACATAATCGTTATTTTATCCCACCTGCTTCAGTACATATATGAATACTCGGTTACTTTACATAAATGCATTTACGTACTTTTTACTTCTTGAAGATAGTGGGATTGTTATTGTTACAACAACAAAATAAAAAAGTCGAAAATTAACAGTGTGGGCAAAAATTCAAATTAATGATGGGGATGTTTGAGAAAAATGAAAGTAATTATCCTTAATATAAGTTAAGTATATTTACCTATGATTTAATGTACAGAACAAAAGCGTGTACAACCGAGTTGCATTTCAAGCCGTATAATTTTATCTGGCGAGGCGCGTAAAATTTTTTTCATACAAATATATGACAGTTGATTTACGAGCGTATAATTTATTAAGTCGCATAAACGACTTGCTTTTGATTTGCTCTTATCATCAATATTTTCTTGTTTTATTTAAAATTTTGAATGAAGCAATGAGATTCGAAAGATCCTATGTAACTATTTATAATTACATCAAAATCCGAAAATCGTGATTATTAGAAATCACTTATTGAGCTTCCCACATATAAAAATATAATCCGGTAAGTTGAAATCACATTTAACTTAGAACGTTTTATATATTTGGTAATTATAGTGTGGGTTCCGTATCTCAGTGGTTAGTGTGTTCGCCTTCTGATCTGTAGGTCGTGGTTCAATCCCCGGGTGATGCATAACGAATTTAAGATCGATAAGATTTTTCTTTCGAATGGTACTCACCTGTCGGCAAGCAATTGGCAATTCTTCCGACAGTAACAACTTACCATGAAAAAGCTTCTAAAAGAACTTTGTGACAAAGCTCAGAAAAAGTGATGCCACAAGTGTTCTGCCGTTCGGAACCGACTAAAATAAGTAGGTCCCTTCTAATACTGTCCAAATTTAAGACGCACAACAGTAATGGAAGAGAAGCTCGGCCAATGAGCCCTTTGGGGCTTTAAGTGCCACATATTTTTTTTTTTTTTTAATTATAGTCATTTAAAACGTGCTAACATAGAGCATCCATGTGAAACAAAGAAAAACTTAATATTTATAAAAATATATCAAAAAGGCCGCCGGGAATGAAAAAAATGTTTCCCTCAGTAAATCCAAAAATCCTCTAGACAGGAAATTTGATACCAAACGGCAATATGGTAATAATTGAATTGTTAAATTTCTTTGTGAAAAAATAAATAATGACTATTATTTCTATAATAACAACTGAAACTACTGGCTTAGTCAGTTGTTTATTGTAATCGCCCCCTTATGAAATTGAATCACTAAGTGTATTGTATAACATCTCTGGCAATAAATATATGCATGTAATCAGCTGATTGCCGTTTCGGTTATCGTTGGTAGATTTGCTGGGCGTAATAATTTAGTTTTTGCTCATATCCGTCAAGTGTTATTTGTAATTTAATTTTAGAAGATATAAATTTATTAATTTTTCAGCCGGTCTGCAATATTGTATAATGTTTTCATACCTACAAGGTCAACGTGTGAACTTGCAGCTATTGCAAGAATCGGCATGCTTAGAATTGGTGCATTTGCTTGAAAAAATTGATGGCACTAAAGTCATTCTTTTAGACGATAGTCTATTGGGTCCCATAGGATTAGTGGCATCACCAAATTTGTTCTCTGATCGTGGCATTAAGTTATTAAAATTGAATGCAGAAACGCGTATACCACGAGACATTGCCAATATTATATATATTGTGCGTCCAGATTTGCGAGTAATGGATGTGATCGCTGCACAGGTGTGCTAAAACGAATGCCATCTGCATGAAATATTTGCAAAAATTTTTCTCCATACTTATAGGTGCTTCGTAGTTCCGAAAAAGGACGTCTTTTTCATCTGTTCTTTGTGCCACGACGCTCTGTGATCTGCATAACTCATCTCGAAGAGAAAAAAGTATTTGGAAGTTTCGGTCAAGTGGAAGAGCTTAAATGGAACTTTTTTCCTGTGGATGCTGATATTGTTTCAATGGAACTTACTAATGCATATCGTGATATAACAATCGATGGCGATCCGACTACCCTATATCAAGCTGCTACCGGTTTAGTGCAATTACAACGTCTATTTGGAAGAATACCGAAAATTTATGGAATGGGTAACCACTCCCAGCGAGTTTGGGACCATGCAAAACGATTAGGCGCTGAAGAGAAATCACTACTCAACGGTGATAAAGGTGCAATCGATCAGTTAATCCTACTTGATAGATCCATCGACTTATTGAGCGCTTTAGCAACACAATTAACATATGAAGGCTTACTTGATGAATTCTATGGGATACGACAGAATCAGTTGTCACTGCCAGCCGAATTATTTGCATCTCGATCGGATGAAACGATGTCACCAACACAAGCACACCTTGTTACGGAACAGAAAACGTTCTTTTTGAACTCTGGCGAAAAGCTGTATGCAGAATTGCGTAATAAAAACTTCAATGAAATTGGTAAAATTTTGGCTCGCAACGCCAAAGACATAAGTGCTCAAATGAATGCCAGTACGCAGGATAAATCTGTTCAGGATATGAAGATTTTCGTAGACAAATTGCCAGCGTTACTTGCGCAAAAGCAATCAGTTGCAGTGCACACAACTATTGCTGAGTTGATGCGAAAACAATTGGATACGTATGAATTTACTGATGATTTGTCCGCAGAGCAAGAATTTATGGTATGTGAAGACATAGACAAGGCAAGCGCCTATATTGAAGACCTAATAGCAAAAAAAAGTGATTTACGTAATGTCTTGCGTCTAATATGTATACAATGTGCTGCTGCATCTGGATTCAAGGAAAAGGTATATTAAACAACTTAATATAATTAATATAACTGCAGCTTCCCTACCAATACAGCTATAGAATATAAAAAGATAATATATTATAGGTGCTCAACTATTATAAGCGCGAACTGGCACAAGTATATGGAATCGATGTATTATTGACAATAAGTAATTTAGAAAAGGCTGGTCTATTGCGTACACAATCAGAATCACGTGTATATGCTGTATTACGAAAGGTAATTAAACAAAGACGAAGCTCTATCCGCATTCTTACATATATGTAAGTATTAAATATTCATTATCTTTCCCACAGACGCTCAATTTAACTGTCGATGATGTAATTGAAGTCAATCCCAAGGACATAAGCTATGTGCATAGCTTCTATGCGCCATTGACAGCGCGCATTGTTGAGCAAACGCTAAAGCCTCTTGGTTGGCAATCACTCAAGTCTCAAATTAATAATTTACCCGGTCAAACATTCGAAGACTTTCAAGCACAATTGATTGGTATCGGCGGTCGACAATCATCAACGCCCAGTGAAGGCTCCTCACTCAATATTCCTCGTTTAATTTTGATATTTTTTGTAGGCGGTTGCACATTTGCTGAAATTGCAGCATTGCGCTTCCTCAGCCAGCAAGAGGATAATAATGTTGAGTTCATTATTGCAACCACAAAGATTATTAATAAAAACACATTTTTGGATAGTTTAATGTGAGCGTAATCTATTATGAGCCGTAATTATCAACGGATATATTTTGCTTGATGATTTGTCCAATGGAGAGAGGCGTAGAGTCTGCTACTATGGTAATGGAAAATCCTTTAATATACTCTTACCATAAAGATAGACAGTGTAAGCGATCGTAGACTTCCTTAACGATGCGATTGAGCAATGGTTATCTGCTGTTCAAGTCGACTCCATACATGTTTCGAAGATATGTAGATAAATTGCAAGGACTTTTCCAAGTATTATCATTATTCTTATTTTTTGCTCAGAATTAACATATATTTTTAAGTTTTACAAAGTCACACCATGATAAAATTATTTTGCTACACTTACCAAAAAATGAACATTCCTATAGCAAAAATGTTTAATTCTGAGACAAAAACAAAAATAAACCCAAAATGATTTTATTAAAGAGTAAGAAATTTAAGATGATGTTTGTATAATATTTTATTGATATATTAATTGTATTTCTTATTTCATTTTATTATTTTTATAATTAATTTCTGTATTTATGTATATATGTATGTATATTGCATAGAAATAAAATGGATATAATCATAATAAATGTTTAACTTAAAACTGAATTATTACAATTTTTTAATAACTAATTTATTTAATTATTTAGTTAATACATAATAAAAAACAGAATAAGAAATATTTAAATCGTGGAAAAAATAACATAAAACATAAGAAGTATGCTCTCTCATACGGAGCATATTCAATCCAAAAACAACAAAGAAATTTAAATTGTCCACTCCTGAATTAAAACATTACTTTGTGGGCATCCTGACATAATTTAAAATATTTTTGTCTTCACAAGTGTAATTGACCTCCAAAAATTCATATAAGAATAGTGAACTTGGAATCAAACATTAATATTTTGATAAAGAACGTTTCGACTGTTTTTATGAGATAAAAAAAAATTAATTAGTGCCAAGAGGCTCTCAAGGTAGTATTAGAATATTTTATTGACCCGCTCGAATGCATATATTTCCCATGCATTTACTAAAGTAGTGCTACTTATGCATTAAGTGATTTTATTATTTTTTCTAAATTATTAATTTCATAGGTTAAATTATTCTTAATTATTCATTTGATTTAATAATGATGTTGATTTAGTACTTGTGGTCATACTTACTATGTAGATTACTATTATTAATATTAAATAATCATACTATTTGCCATTACTTATTATTGCGTTAAGTTTTTATTTCGTTTTTTTTTTTGTTTTATTTCAAAAGGGAATTCTACTCTGCCAATTTCTTATAATTTTGTTTTTATTCTTTCTTCAACTTGTTTTCTTTTCTCGTATTTATTTGCTGGTAGTACTAAAAAGCCGACTACTTTTAACTAATTCACAATCAGAACATTTTAAAGCAAAACAAAAGTACTAAATTCCAATTATTTATTATAGCTTTGGTATCATCAAGGCATATTCAATAAGGTTGTATCACTACTGCAACTGCAACAGATTTTCAAAATTACAAAACGCAAACAACATATTTTTACAATTCTGAATCAAATAATATAAAGTCAACTGATTTAGTCCAAGTACCTTGTTGAATACGCCTCAATTGTATTTTGATCAGAAAAAAAATTTTCTATTCATATAAGTTTTTCTTTTCTTTCGTTTTTTAGTAAATCACAAAGATGCCTAAATTAAACACCAAAACGTCAAAAAATATGTTACTGCAAAACATTGGCTTTATAAATGCAACTCTTGTTCCCAGCCCCGAAATTCTTTATTCTGATTCATTATTAATTTAAATTCTTTCGTTTTCTTTTTCAAATAAATAACAAATTTTGTCTTATGCATGTACTTGTAAAAACATTTTTTAAATTGACTAATTTTATTTGATTTGAGTTTCATTTTGAAGTTAGGAATTTCAAATTAAATCACTGAACAATTGGAAGGAAATAGCAAACAATGATAATAAATACCCAAATTTGCACAAAATTCGAGTTGAAACAATTTATTCAAAAAAATTTTGATTTTCATATTTTAATGCAGATCCATATTTAGGCCATTTCAAGTCCATTTGGTGCACTTTGGGAGTACCTTTTCTATAGATGCTGTGAAAACGGTTGTTGACCATTTTAAATTCGCTTTTCAATTGTTGCATAAACTTAAAACTGGACAGAGCTGAGAAAAGTTTGGGGATGATCTTCTTTTTTGCCCCTCGCATTAAAACTTTCTTCCAAACTATCTGTAGGTCTTAGCCACTTTTCCATCAGTCACTTTCCGTAACTGAGATCTCTTATAAGTGTAAACACTTTATTTAAACAGCATTCATTTTACGCTCAATTTATCGTTCAATATATTAATCAAATGTTTAAAGCAGTGTTTTATTTTATTTTTTATATGTGGCACTTAAAGCCCCAAAGGACTCATTGGCCGAGCTTCTCTTCCATTACTGTTGTGCGTCTTAAATTTGGACAGTATTAGAAGGGACCTACTTATTTTAGCCGGTTCCGAACGGCAGAACACTTGTGACATCACTTTTTCTGAGCTTTGTCACAGAGTTCTTTAAGAAGCTTTTTCATGGCAAGTTGTTACTGTCGGAAGAATTGCCAATTGCTTGCCGACAGGTGGGTACCATTCGAAAGAAAAATCTTTTCGATATTAAATTTGTTATGCATCAGCCGGGGATTGAACCCACGTCCTACAGATCAGAAGGCGAACACACTAACCACTGAGCTACGGCACCCAAAGCAGTGTTTTATACTTGTTTAATTTTACAATATGGAAATTTCAAACTTAAACTTGTCCAACAAGGCTTTACAATATGAACCTGTTAGGCGAACTTGCAGAATATTCAAAGTTAAAATTATAAATTCAGAGTTAAGTCGTTTAGGGTTAAATTGTTTGACCCAAGCATTGTATTGTTGTGGGGGCCGTAACTCAGTAGTTAGTACATTGACCTTCTGATCTGTCGTGGTCATGGGTTCAATGCCCGGCTGAAGCATAACAAATTTAATATCGAAAAGATTTTCTTTCTTGTCGGGAAGCAATTGGCAATTCTTTCGTCTGTGACAAAGCTCAGATATGTCACAAGGGTTTTGCCGTTCGCAACCGGCTAAAATAAGTAGGTCCCATCTAAAACTGTCCAAAATTTAACACTCACAACAGTACTGAAAGAGCAACTCAACCAAAGAGCCCTTCGGGACTTATAAGTGGCACATTGTGTTGCAGGACAGATATCTGAAACAGAGTTAATTAACTCGGGCATTTTTGATTTAGGTCGGCATCATCACTGACTCTTTTTTGCGACATTTGTTTTGGTAATGCATTTATTCATATTCGTCTGCTATTTGAAATTTCAAATTGAATATTTTCAGTGATAATTGCTTGAATTTACTAAACTTTCGTAAGTTTCGTAACGTTCTATTTCCAAAATTTTTTTAACGTATATTTCTTTTACACATATGTGGGAAAAGTCAAGTACGTCCTTATTTCCGATAACACACGTTTAAATTTGTCCGTTTTTTTTTTTTTTTTTTTGGGCCGAATCTCCCTTATCACTTGGCTATGCAACCGTTTTGTAGTAACGCACTTAACAATTTCTGCATTTTTTTTTTAATTATTTATTGAAAATATTTCACAGATGAAAATACATATTCAAAAATTTAATTAATTTTTATTTTTACTTTATTTACATTTTTTGACAGATTGTCATAGAGTTAACAAATTAACCCTAAAAAATTGCTGGGTTAAATATTTTACGATCTTACCGTGGGTTAACGCCTAACCCCTTGCTGTGCAAGCCCATAGTAGATGACTTTGGATTAAAAAAGGATTACAAAGATAACTCAATATTCTGCAAGTGGGCCATATTGTTAAGCTTTTTGGATATAAACAATGCGTAGAATACCATGCGTAATCGTAGAAACAGTGGACAACACCTTCACAGCCGATTGTTGAGTTTATGGATGCTCCGAGGTACTACAAGTTTCTACCTACTATTTACGAAATGACCCAATATACAAGTACTAACATTTGTTTTGACTACAAACATCAAAAAATCCCTGTAATGGTATTCGGTTTTTTTTTTTCACGCAGTGTAATGTGTTCGATATTGACATTTGTGAGAAATAAACTTTTCTTTAATTAAATCCGAAAATAGCGAAATGTCGAAAATTGTATGGAGCACATTTTTTAAAGCGTCAATTACTCGATAATTAACTTACTTTGACATGTCAGCTGACACGACTTGCCATACTCGAAAGCAGCATGACCGATTATCGAAATCTTAGAACATAACAAAAACCTATATCGATTTGGTTTCTAAGTTTATGTCTCGAGTTACTGATGCATTATGACTTGGAAGAACGTTGAGGCAAATTTGGCATGAAAACAGTCTGGAAAATATTTCAATGCTTCCTTTATACTAGAAAATACTTAAAAAATGACAGTAGACAGATAGCAGTGGTAGAAAAAAGTAGAATCTCAAAAAAATTGTATTAATTTGCATATACAATATTTTGAAATTGTTAGACTACATACTTTTTTATTGTCGTATTTTGAAATACAAAATACAAACTTTTTACGAAAATTTGTTTCGTAAGCAGTGCACATTTTTCATTTTCTCACATTTAGAGAACCCAGCATCTAAATGTGAGGAAATACAGGGATGTGTAGACGATTTAAATTCAAAAATATGGTATACGAAAAAGAGGCTGACTTCCTAAATGTCAGTTAGGACGATATCACATAGACAACACTTGTCCCCGGAGAAACAAACTTTTCGTTGCTTCCTATAGAAAATGAAAAAAGGAAGAGACACATTTCCACCTGTGCAATAGCAGGGGACGTGCATTATTTTAGTGAAAAATTGGCGAACATAGTTTTTTTTTTGCTACCAATTCTTTCAGTCTGCAATTAACAGCCACACTGTTATTTATTTTCTATTATCAGAGAATTTAGAAGTATAGAGACAGTAAAATGTGTAGATAACGAAAGAGTAATTCAAATCGAACAGATGCTAGAGTTTATTGTTTCTAGTAGGCAAATATGGGATGCTTTCTTATTGAAATTCGCCTGATAGCTAAACATTTTGACAAGAATTATATATTGTAAACAAATTAAATTTCAATAAAAAATCATACATAATCTCTCATCACTATTATATATGTCCTTCATGACATCACATGTTATATTTGTTTGCTTTAAGGGGGTCTTCTACCTTGTGGCTTCATTTTTGACACTGTTTTTTGAATATTAGTTATAGGAAAACTAAAAACGCAATCGAGGTGCGGTTTGTTGCATTCAACTTGTTTATTTAAATACATTTAACACTAATTTTACTGAAAATTTACTGTCTTCGATTTGACCGTGACTTGACCTTGAAGTGTCCCTTGCAAAAAATGCATACACAAATGGTTGACACGATTTAGCTCATGAAAATCGTCTGAAACAAAAAAACCAAAATGATTTAATTTTTTTATCACCTTGGCTATCGTTTGACAGATGGCATTTTCAAAATTTGAAAATTTCGCAGAACAGGCAACTTTAAAAAAAAAAAAATTTTTTTTAATGTTTTCGGGGTTAAAAACATCTGTAAAAGTTGTTTAAATAAAAAAAATCTAAAAAGTATCTGTCAGGCGATAGCCACATGTTTTTCACAAATTTTGATATATAATTTCAATCAATCAATCAATTAGTTTTCGAGATATCATGTCAGCCAGTTACAAAAACGCAACTTTTGGGAAATCGCATTTAAAGATATTCATGTATATAACAAGCGGGATGTTTCCGACGTTAAATTTTCTTTCAAACTGAATGGACCGAAAATTTTATCATGCATAACAGAGATTACATAGATACAGATACATCAGGTATTCGATAGAACGTTAGATAACTTTAGAAAAACGCGATGGGCCAGCTTTTAGGTGGTCGCGAAGAGCGCTGCGATAAGAGCACGCGTAACTGTCTTCGACGGCTCGGAAAAACTCGAAATAATAAGATTTCAGATATATCCTTTTAAGGGTATATTCCTAACACCTTCTGGGTTGGAAAATTGAAAAAAAAAATCGAATTTTTTGAACCAACCCCTTAATTTATTTGAATGATGTACACATTGGTGTAGAATCAACAAAATGTATTTTTTAGTATATAAAATGTGTATAATTATTGTTAGTTTCGTAAAAAGATACAATAAATAGAAGAAATTTAAAAAAAAAAAAAAAAAAAAATCATGTTCTATGATAATTTTGATATGTATTAATTTCTGATCAAAAAGTAACTAAAGTATTACATATGCTGAATTTCGCATATTCTTGTATAAATATAATTTGGAATTATCCTATACAATTTCAATATAAATTAAATCTTTATCGTCGAATTCATACATAGGTACATATGAAAGTATTTATATATGTGACATGCCGACTCAAATTGATTGTGTGAAGCTGCGGTTGGTTTACGTTTGAAAATGCTCAATCCCAACTGCTTCCAGTGAATGCAAAACCATTTTTGATTTTGAGTGAAAAACATTTTTTAAAGAAAATGCGAAAAAGAAGCAGAAAAATCGCTGATAATTGAAGAAAATGTGAAAGAAAGGGATTCGAAGAGAATTCATAACAGTCATTCGAAAACCTAGGTTTCTTCGCCAGATTTGCTGTTGAAACGCTGTCTATTAAGAGTGGGATATCTCTATACTTCTAAAGTTTTTGCTATTATTTCAGTTTGCTTGTTTTCTGTGTTAGTACTGCAAATTTGGCAATGTTACGACAATATGAGCGATATAGTGGTCCCCGCGTCAACTGCCATTAGTGTAATATCGAGTGAAATAAGTGGGTGTACGATTATTCTATGATACAGAAATTACGATTAGTTCCGCTTTCGTTCTCTCACAAAAGTTCTTATGGATAATTGAAAAGTGTGGGGTTGTTTTTTTTATTTTTTTTATCAAGTTTTGGTTTTTATGATTTTTTATTAACATTCGAAAATTATATTTATTTTAAATGATGATTTAAATAACGAATACGAATAATATTCTTCCAAAAAACCGCTCTATTATTTTTTGTTCTAAATTCACAGTTTTTAATCAAATTGACACAAAGATAAGTATTTTTATTCTATCGACATGTCACTAGACGCAAAGTGTGCTGAACAAACATAGGGAATTATTGGCAGGTACTTCTAGTACCCGTACGCGGGAATTGAAAAAAAAAAAAACTCACCTCCTTCTTGGCAT